>JAZGTH010000072.1:5750000-5772500 GCA_036877525.1 Chromobotia macracanthus | reverse complement strand
CACTGAAGAGATCTGGTGAGACACACACACACACACACACAGTGGTGTTTATGGCATCTCTGATGGTTTTTGACAGGTTAAACTGTTACAAACCACAGCTTTTGGGCTGCTGGGATGATTCAGGTGAAGTGTGTTCTCTCTCTAATGAAAAGGACACGCGTTCTCAGGGGACAGATTCTGTTTCCTGATATCTGAGCATCTGTCACAATGCGGGACACATCCAGCCCTGAGAAGAGTGTGTGTTCATCTGCATTAGTAATCAGAAACTGGAGAAAAATGAATGACTGATTTCTGAAGATAATCACACCAGACCAGATACCATGTAATTGCTGGACAGTTTAATGTGTGTGAGTCTGCTGGAGGACGTCTGTGGCCTTCCTTAATAAGAAAAAATAAGTAAATCATGTTTTTCTTTCTTTTGTTTTTATTATTTGTTGTGGTACAGTTAGAGTCTGAGTTGTAGTTATTAATATTTATAAATGAAAGTTTTAAAAAAAACTTTCATTTCATAAAAAAAGTTCATTAAAAAACAACGCACAACAACTTGACAAAAGTATAAAAGTCTATTGTGTGTGTGTGTGTGTGTGTGTATATTAAGGACAAATTTGTACCTAAATGCCAGCCAGACCTGACAAATCAGAACCTCTGATTTGACAGAGCAAAACCTCCTTTTGGAGACATCCTCATTTGTAAAACCACTATAATGTAGTAAATACAGTTTTTATTGTAAAAATGCAAAAAATAAAGTTTTCTCTTAGGGTTAGAAGTGTGAGTTAGAATTAGGTTTAATTGTTTTTATACACTTATACAGCTAGTTATAAACGATAAGTCTGTGTAATGTCCCCATTTAGATATAATAAATAGCTAATAAACATTGTATGTATCTGTGTGTGTGTTGGTAAGGTTAGAGTCCCCGCGAGCAGTCGCCCCCTTGTTGCATCTCAGTGTCGTGGGTCAGAAACTGGAGTGGAGCAGGAAGAGACGTGATCGATTATGACTCGGTTTCCTCTCTGCCCGCTCTCAACACACACACACTCACAGAGAGACGGAAATTAAAGAAACATTTCTTTCAGATTTTGTGCTGTAAGCTCATGTTTATCTCACCACTGCAGTGTTTGGTTTAAGTTTTGTGGCCATTACCTGCCCATAACTAGGTGGTTGTCGAGCTGATCACAGTGGTTACCAGGGTGTTGTGGGTAGTTGTGTACAGATCCAGGAGTTAATCCGCAGGTCTGTTTGATCTTCAGATGGTTAGATGTGACTTAGTTTAAGTCTGTAAGGATTTCTGGAGTCTGATCACATGATCTGAGTTTCACACTGAAGGCAGGGTTACAGTTCGAGCAGGTTATGAGCACTAGTAACAGTGATGCTGGAGCTAATAAAAACATACTGTTTGCTGTGTATCTTCTCATCAGATGTTGACAGCAGCATTCATCATCTGGCTCTTCTGATCTCCATCAGCATCTGCTGTATCATCCTGCTCTTCATCATCATCTTCTGCTACTACAGGTACATGCAGCACCAGCTGATCTCCTGCAGGAGAGATGAAGGAAATGAATGTTGAATTGTGACTCTGTGTGTCAGATACAAGCGTCAGGAGACGCGAGCGCGGTACAGCATGGGTCTGGAGCAGGATGAGAGCTTCATTCCAGCTGGAGAATCTCTGCGAGATCTGATCGAGCAGTCTCAGAGTTCAGGCAGCGGATCAGGCCTCCCCCTGCTGGTGAGAAGCGCGCATTGCACCTGCACATGTCGGGTCGTTACTATTTTATGTTTAAGCCATTTGATGCATCATTTCTATCAGCTTATACGACCTGCATTTGCTCCAGTATAATTGTTGGGTTTAGGAGAGGGGTTCAGCTTCATGTTTAGTTCTTTTCTAAAAATAAACGTATGTATTTGTACAATTCACAATGTAGGCTACAAAATCATGTGAAATCGCCAACTCGTATTCATTTCATTGCTTTAATTTTATTGAATGTCATTGCATTGATGAAGCTCTTCTCAGGTTGGTTGGACTCCAGCAGGAGAGCTCCACGTCGCTGCTGCTTTTCACGCTGTTTAATGGCCGTCATTTGCTCTGCAGGTGCAGAGAACGATCGCCAAACAGATCCAGATGGTGAAGCAGATCGGAAAGGGTCGTTACGGTGAGGTGTGGATGGGCCGCTGGAGAGGAGAGAGAGTCGCGGTAAAGGTCTTCTTCACCACTGAGGAGGCCAGCTGGTTCAGAGAGACTGAGATCTACCAGACTGTCCTGATGAGACACGAGAACATTCTGGGTGAGAAGCGCATGTCTGCATCTCATCACATGCTTTGAGTGACACTTTGAATAATATTTATTTCAACACAGATATTCTGTCTTCAGCATCATCAAAAATTGAATGCAAACATTTGCTGACTTGATGCAGCTCGAAGCGTTGGTGAAACTGAGAGATGTTCTTCAGTGTTCAGGTGTGTGAAGCTCTTCTGTCGTCTGCAGGTTTCATCGCGGCTGATATTAAAGGAACGGGCTCATGGACGCAGTTGTATCTGATCACAGACTATCATGAGAACGGATCGCTGTACGACTATCTTAAATCCACCACGCTGGACACCCGGTCGCTCCTGCGGCTGGCGTACTCCGCCGTCTCGGGTCTGTGTCACCTGCACACGGAGATCTTCGGCACGCAGGGTAAACCGGCCATCGCCCACCGAGACCTGAAGAGCAAAAACATCCTGGTGAAGAAGAACGGCACCTGCTGCATCGCTGATCTGGGGCTCGCTGTCAAATTCATCAGGTAGAAACACACACATAATGCACACACACACCCACACATATATGCACACACACATAACACACAAACACATATACACACATAACACACACATTCCTCTGATGTTTGGCTTCAGTTCATTCTGTATATTTACTTGAAATAGTTACAGATAAAATAGTTAAAAACATATTACAGTATAACTGTAACCTCATGACTGTCAGTATAAATGTATCAACTTTATTAATTTATTCTATTAACTATTAAAGGTATATAAAGTTAATATAAACAGGAATATAAATAGAGTCCTACTTCAAAATCTTCAAGTGAAAGATGAGAAGTTCGGACAGTTTTTTTTATGAGACTGTTTTTGTTTGATTCAGTGACACAAATGAAGTGGACATCCCGCCCAACACACGGGTCGGTACCAAACGCTACATGGCACCAGAGGTTCTGGATGAGAGTCTGAACCGGAGTCACTTCCAGTCGTTCATCATGGCTGACATGTACAGCTTCGGTCTGATTCTGTGGGAGATCTCCAGGAGATGCGTGTCTGCTGGTCAGCATCTAACTTCACTTCTCATTCGCACTTCTCAGGCGCATTTTTGACCCAAACTGAGTAATCATGTAGTGAAGTGACTTTCTGTCCATCACGATGTGTTTGTAATTTTGAGAGAGTAAAAAAATCAATATTATCTTCCTTCCCTGCCAGTAAACCTTGATTTAAATCTCTTTTTGAGGAGGAGGAATGTGTAAATGTTGAGTTCCATTTTAAGGTCATGAGATGCTGACGCTCGTGGTTGTGTTAACAGGGATTGTGGAGGAATATCAGCTGCCGTATCATGATCTGGTGTCCACGGATCCTTCATATGAGGACATGAGAGAGATCGTCTGTATCAAGAGACAGAGACCAGCGTTTGCCAACCGCTGGAGCAGCGACGAGGTACAAACATCAACTTTTTAAGATTGTGACTTTCTGCAGAAATCTGCTGAGGAATTTTACAATGAAAGCTTTGAAAGCTTTATAATCATTATGCATCACCATCTTATAAAGATCTTGTTAGTGTTGAGTCTTTTATTGTGTGTGTTGTGTTTAGTGTCTGAGGCAGATGGGGAAACTCATGACTGAATGTTGGGCTCATAATCCTGCCTCCCGACTGACAGCCCTGCGAGTGAAGAAAACACTGGGCAAGATGTCTGAGTCTCAAGACATTAAACTGTGACGCTACTGAGAGAGTTTGAGCGACTTTATTCTTGCTTTCTGTGAAAGCTCAGCGAGTCCTGCGGGCGACACACACCCGGTCAGGGGTCCGAGAGGGGAGTGGCCACACCTCCTGTGCTTGAATGACACATCAGGTTGAACTCTGATTGGCCGTCTTTCCTGTATTGATGTTTCAGCCATAAAATGAGATGCAAAGACAGATTTAGCAAAAACAATAAAATCAGTTTGAAATGTCAAAAGTCTGAAAACTATTTTAAAACCATAAATTATTGAAAGAAAAATTCAGACAGAAGAAAAACAAAGAAGTTTGGATATAAACAACATTGGCTCAGATCGAAGGAATGAACTAATTTGTTGTAATTTGACTCATTGATGAAGAACTTTAATGTTTGGTTTGTGCTCATTCAACACTCCGGCTGGTTTGTTACTTTGAGACCGTCCTTGTAAAATATGAATGTAAATATTGAATGTTGTCTAAGAAAATGTTTCACCCCTCTTCTGTTTGTACAGGATGTTCTATTGAATTTTCCTTGTGCCTTATTTAACATGTACCTCTGATATTTGATAGTCTGTCAGTGGCGTGAAATAAATGTATCTGTTTAACATTCCACAATTAATAAAGTGGATTAAAACCTTTAATTCCCATTATGTGCTGTAGAACTTAAAGATTTATAAAACATTCTTAAAAAGAAGAAACTAAACACATAAAGGATGACCCGAGTTGTCATTTATCTCAAAGGTGTTTGCTTAAATTTGACTTAATGAGAAAGTAACTGCTCTAATTTACCCATCATCAAAATATTGTAGATGAAATAAGCAAATAAATTCTACAGCAGGATGACTAAAGTTGTTCAGATCACACATTAAGGATTTTGAGGCGCTTGTATATCCGCTTTTATATTTTTAGTCCGTTTCTCCTCGAGCAGGCTGATACGATCATTTATTTTATTATAAGAAAATATTTGAGCACATGGTTTATCTGGAGTTTCATGACTTTGGCCTCAAAGTTTCAAGAAAACATTTTTTGGGAACGTTGAAACTGGTCACATTTTAAAGACTTAAAAAAACAACACTGAACAAGGTAACAATAAATTCATTGCTCATAAACCACGTTTAATAGTTACAAATGTGGCTCATTTGAATGTTACTTGAAACTTGTGGGGACTTAGTTGCTGGTCATTTGCTCAGAAACACTTTACTATTAAACGTAAAGTCTGGATGTAAGGATGTAGATTTAGATTTGTAACTAGTGTTTTGAATCAGAACAAATGTATTATGATTATGACGTATAAATACTGAAGAAATAGGACAGTTAGATTTCACTAAATCTTTAGGCTGTAAAAAGATTTAGTAACAACAGAGTCTGAAACAATTTCTAAATTGTGACATTGTTACGTGTCATATCTGAAACAACCTAATGACATTAAGTAGCTTAAAATCAAAACTAAATTAGCCTTCAGGATGAAAATGTTGGCCAGTGTTTAGTACATGCATATAACAAAACAGCCACGTGAACACACAAGATATGCAATTCAGTGTTGCATATAAATATAATTTATTACTTGTTTAAAAATTCTTTCTTACATTTTGTACAGAAACTTCACAGAGATGCAAGCGTTGCAAATAACGTCATGAACGTGCCATAAAAGAATACGTAACATCCTCACTATAAATATAATGTCGCATGATAACTATGGAAAGCAACTGCTAGCGGTTTTTAACATGTATCATTTGTTTCATAAAGGATGCAGAAGTTGCATAGACAGCTTTAGAAAGTTGGACAAGAAATTACAGTGAACAGAGATGGTGTAAGTTACACACACTCAAATGGCTATTTTTCTTTTTACAATTATTATTTTCACTGCAGCAGATACATCATTACAATCACATGCATCCAGAGCTTCTCACACATGTCTCAGATACATCTCACACACGTCTCAGACACGTCTCAGATACATCTCACACACGTCTGAGACACGTCTCAGACACGTCTCAGACACGTCTCAGACACGTCTCAGACACGTCTCAGACACGTCTGTGACACGTCTGTGACACGTCTGTGACACGTCTGTGACACGTCTCAGACACGTCTCAGACACGTCTCAGACACGTCTCAGACACGTCTCAGACACGTCTCGCCGGCAGTATGTGTTGCGTCTTTGTCTCCGTTTCTCCACACAAACGTAAAGCTGCAGGTTCGCGTGCCTCAAACATCACAACATCACAAAGCTCTTCAGGCTTCATCATCTGGACTGAACATGATCGAGCTGAAGATCGTGAGAATTCTGGACTGACGTTTCCTGAAATGGTTTCCAGAAATTCTCCATCATGTTTTTGTCTCATCCAGGATATGATGAACGTTTTACAAAACAACACAATCGTTGCTCAGAGATGTTTAGTTCATTTTTTTGTCTAAATTGCAATTAGATACACTATTTAACAAAACGCAATAAGAAAATGATAATCAGTACGAATAATAACACTGTTAAACTGTACAAGGTTGTGAATGCATATATATATACAGAAGGCTCTGTTTCGTGTGTAGTTGTACGATGTGTCCACTGGATGGCGCTGTGACACAATAATAGCATACAAGACGGCCAATAGCAAACCAGGATTCATTTAAAAAATAGTTTACATAAAGAAATGGAATTGAATTAAACCAGGCGAGAAAGCTCATGAGAGCAAAATAAAAACGAGTATAAATAATGGCAATTTGAAATTAATGTAAAGGAACCTCAAAGAAAAAACACACAAATTAAAGTATATGGCCCTGCCCATCTATAGGCCACAACCACTTCCTGCTCTGATTATCCGAGTACACATCCCATCAAAGGGGGTCCAGTATTTGGACAGCAGAAGTCGCGTTTCCTAAGAAACTGATTTGACCAATAGAAAACAAACAGGTGCAGCAGGAAGCGAACGGACGGCAGGGCCGCAGGTCTGCTGATGTCACAGATCTAAACCGCCTGCTGTGACTCTCACACCTCCAGAGAACTTCCTGTGCCCGGCACTATAGACAGCTGTCAGTGCTCAGTCGCCATGGACACGATGTTCTCATGACGACCCATTTCCTCCAGCACAGCGGCCAGTCGGTTCAGATTGCCGTCAGGAAAGTGCTGCGCCTCCCACAGGTCCAAAATCACTCCGGTCGGACTTGACTTAGTGGCAAAATAATTCAGATACCTACAAGACAGAGGAAAGAAGTGTTTGACTGTGTGTGTTTAATGTCTGTGGAACAGGATTTTGGACCAAAACAGCTTCACACAACGAGCAGAAAGCAAAACATCAATAACTCAATGAGTGTAAACAGTTTAACTGCCAGACAGACAGACAGACACACAGTCCAAAAACTAACACACACAGATATCATGTCATCACCTGTCCAGGTTGAGTTTGTGCGCCAGCATCCTCCAGTCATTTCCGCGGGTCTGAGGGGCATCCAGACTCCCGCACAGCTTCTGTCTGATGGACAGAGGGATCCGGAAGGCGTTTGGACCCACAAGGGTGGTGATGTTACTGGCCGGATCCAGCAGAGACGTGTCGATGCACTGAGACTCCTGCATACATGAAACAAACACAAACACACAATCATGTTAGTTTATTATGATCAGATCCGTCATCCGTTCTGAGTCTGAGCTGCTGCTGCACTGCTGCACTGATTTCTGTCATCATAAGTGTATGTGGGGTGACTGACCTCAGACAGGGTGGAGTTGAGCTGGAAGATCTGACCTTCTCCCTCCACCTGTCTCACACACAGTTTACAGCTCAGATCCAGAGTGCTGGTACTGAAGCGCTCCAGAGTGAAGGTGCAGTGAAGATTACGCTGAGATCCACTCCACACCTGCTGGAACGGTAACTCCTGACACACACACACAGAGGGTGTGACTTTTCTCAAACATCTCATCATCAATGTTAAATGAGCTGACATGAGTGTGAGTCTCTGCTGACAGATCTGAGGTTTTCTCACATGTGTCTCAATTTCATATTTACTGGGTAAGAATCAACAGAAGCGTTTGTGTAACTTTGACACTTCATTTTTATTTCTGGCTGTGGAATCAGCTGATGTGGGCTGAACCTGGTATTTTGCGAGCAGTTTGCTCTTCCACAGGGTGTGCGGGACATCGTGCAGAGACAGACGTAGGTTGTGGGTGCTGTCTTTGAAGTTTAGGGACTTTGGTTCATCCAGCAGCTTCCCACCCATCTGCTTCTCCATCTGAAGAACCTCCTGATGGACAAACACACACGAGTCAGTGACACACACACACACACTCTGTACTGAGTTACTATGCTATTGCATATAAGCAGAGGGTGTGAGACCTTCAGAGCGTCCTGTGTGTCGTCCAGGCAGTACACTCTGATGTTATACTCCAGTACAGTGCAGCTCACAGGTCCAAATATGGCCAGCTTGAGTCTCTTGGTGGTGGCGGCGCTGATGGACTGACCCACCAGACAGTATGTGCCCAGAGTCTCTGTGAGGATGTGACATGCCTCCTCATCCATCTGAATGTAGCAGGGAGTGGTGAAGTTCTCCTCACCCACCACCACCACGTCCTGCACACACACACACACATCTTAACATTACATCAGTGTGTGTGTGACCTCTGTTCAGCAGTTCATGTCGGGTTGTTTCCATCACTCATTACACTCGTCTGCGCTGATGTGCGCGCAGCTGTGACGCGTCTGCATCTATTAGCGTTAATTCTGACGCTCGCGTCGGCACCACACTGTCATTCATTTCATCCCATTACGGACGAGAGAAAAGGAATTAAAATACTTTATAGTCGGCCTGGCCGTTAAACAGCAGCATTATGATCAGCCATTAGCCTCGTTAACATTTCCTGAGGGAGCGCGTTAGAGATCTTTAGCGAACCGGACAGAAAACTGGCCTAATGTCTCCAGAAATGATTTACATCTCTTGACACTCAAGTCTCCTGAAGAAACAGACTTTTAAAACTCGTGAGAGAAATCAAACGCATCTTCTGCACGGCGATGTAATATCTCTGTAATGACTCGTGTGTGTTGTGACAATGTGTTCGTGAGACGCCGGTCGGGAAAGTAATATTGACCGAGAATGAACCTCATCTGCAGCTCCCATCTCCACAAACGCGCGGATATTACGCGCAGCACCCGTCAGATGTAATCACTTCTTTGTTTAAAGGTTGAAATGTATATATGTGTGCTGTTATGGGCTGCATGCCGGGGATCCATCAGTCATATCTACACAATCTACAACTCCATCTGTCTATAGTGACAGAAGAACAGCAGAACTCATGCAGCTCCTGAAGAACATGCAAGAAACCTTCAGAGCTGCTGAAACACTGCAAACGCTCAGAAGCATCTGTGCTTTTCTCCCATTATGAAAGCGAAAACGAGTGTGTGAATAATGAAGATGATTCTGAACGGCACTGGAAAGTCTGCACGCCTCTCAGCCACAGAAAACACTCATTACTTCATGTTAAAAAGCGTAAGAGACAGAATGAAGGAACCCGAGCAAAAGTGTGTTTTCTTTTCAGCACATCTGAGAACAACAGACTGCTTCTGCTTCTCTGGCTTTTCTCCAGCAGTAAACCCCTGCGTCCACTGCTTCTGATGACCAACTGAAGAACCTCAGGACTGAGAACATGAGACGAGGTCATTGTTTCTAACCAGCTAACCAGCAAGAACTGCTTAGAACTAAAAGAAACTAAAAGAACTAAGAGTGTTTCTGGGAAGATCAATAAAGTCTCAGTGATGGCAGAATGAAGCTCAGACAGATGTTTGATGAGATCTGATGAGATCTGTTTGAGACACACATCTCTCAGACTTGAGTGATGCTAACACACACTGGATGAAAATGAAGTTTCACTTCTGTTTAAATCCTGGAATCTATGTGATACTCTATCAGAGGCCTTTTAAACTTCCATCTGAAATGTGATTCCCAAAAACAACATTTAACACATATGTACAACATGGTCTAAATGAAGGTGTCATGAGTTTGTCATCTGATCTGTGTACCAGGGTACCTCCGCAGTTCATTGTAAGGTGTGTTCTGGAGGTAATGAAGGTGCAGGAGTTGCATTTGTGGTGTTTTAAGGGCGTCTCACAGGTCTCGTGCAGGCACATTGTCTGTTTCCTCCTGCAGGGTTAATTAACTTGCCGTCATTGTGTTTGTGTGTGATAAGAATAAAGGGCAGCGTTTGGGAGGTGTTGGGGGGGTGCTGGGATTCTTTCACTGCTAAACCCCCCCAGCCAGCTCGAGATAACCAACTTGCTCGTGGTAATGACAAGGCCAGTGGGTGGGCTGCTATCGTGAGCTGCTGTGGAGCCCTGCGTGTAGCCCTCTGCATTCAGCCGCTGTCTGGCTGATAACATTCGTTTTCCATCGCCGTCTTCTAATTAACTTTGGGTTTGTGTGGAGCAGAACCTGCTCAGCAGGCCACAGGCCGGTTTGGGTGTGTTCTGTGACAGCTGTCTCATTTCTCAGCACTGTTGGGCCGCGGCGAGCGCCCGGTCTGCATGATATCCAACAGGACGCCGGCCGGATCACAGCGGGGGCTCGGCGCAGAGTCAGGCATGTAAACAGACGCACACCCACACAATCTCAAATCACAGACAGAATGACTGTAGAGCAGAGAGTTTACCTGTTTTGATTTTATGTCTTGTTCAGGATTAATTAATTGTAAGAGGCTCTGCTAAACTGTCCTCTCTTATGTAGCATTAAAAAACATGATTCGTTCAGGCTCATGTACAGTAACAGACTCACTAAATCGAATTGGCATGTTGTACTGCTACTGTTTTAAAACAGCATGTTTAATTAATATTTAATACTTGGGCAAGCTCACAGAAAAATTAACATGAGAATTCGCAACGCTCATCATGCGAAGAAGGAAGTGCTCTGTCTTTCAACTAAGAGAGTCAATCACCTTAATCCCCATCATAGGCTCCGCCCACTCACCTCCCACTGGCTCTGCTGTGATTGGCTCTTCAGCTGTATGAGCCAGTCCTCACTGTCGGCCCCCGCACAGTGATGCATGGTGATGATGACGGGGCGGGTCAGGAGAGCTCCAGGAGGACCACAGCTCACCACTGGACTCAGAAGCGTCTGTGTGTCGTCCACCTGCGGCCTGCAGACAAACCAAACCAGAGAGCATCATAAATGAGATCCAGCACAGACACCAGTCATCTCATGTGTCATCTGAAACAAAACTACTGCACATGACCTGAGGTAAACAAGCTCTAGAATGTTTCTAGTTCTATAATGAAAACTCTGGCATTAAATCTCTTGAGTTTGGCAGTAATAAACGTGTGTCAGTGGGAGTGTTGTGAGGGGCAGGTGGGCGTGTTCTTCTCTGGTTCGGTTGTTTGTAGGGGTGGAGCTGTGACATCTGAGCAGGTGGGATGTTACCTCATGCTCTCTTTCCTGTGGACGGTCACATACATCTCGTACACGCGTCCCTGAGGGATGGCGCCCGCTGGCACCAACAAACTGACCCCTGTGGAGAGACACACACACACGGCATCAGTCTGCCAGCTTGTGACCTCTGCCTCACAGATCCTGTGCCAGACCCTGAGTGTGTGAAAACACAGGAAGTTCTGCCAATGTCACACACACATGCAGAGCAGTAGCAAACACAGACTGATGAATTTCTCTCCACTCCTCATTCAGATATTCATCGATTTCCTGCGTCCTTCAGCTGAACTTCCTTTGAGCGACTGTCAGTCACCAACAACACAGCAAATAAATGCAGCACTGGAGACCGAAGCTGCACTCAAGAGCATCAACAGAAGAAAACAACAATCCTCTGACCCGGGCTGTACAGTCCAAAATTCTGTCAAAGCCATAATGAATCCAAACACACTCTATCATTTATTAACACGCATTCTGAGAGTTATTGCATATGATTCATCAGTGTACAGTAAAACAAGGTCAAATTTTAAAACATGTTGGTAATCTTTCATCAAAATGAAGAGTTTTATATCAGAAACAAGGGCACTAAAGTTTCAGACAGCAGATGTGGACAGAGTATCAGGAGAGGAAATCTATAAAATCCTCTGCATCCATCCATCCTTCTGTTTATCCATTCATCTCACACAGAAATCTCCATCTGAAATATTTGAGGTACATAGAATAAACTCATTCACAACTCACTGTAAGACTCTCTCTCTCTCTCTCTCTCTCTCTCTCTATGCTCTTCCTCAGGGCAATGTATTCACGTGCAGATCGGTCACATTAGCGAGCGTATCGCTGGTGAAAGTGGCTCTTGAGTTCAGTCTGGTAATGAATTATTGTGGGCTGGTGTGGAGGACGGGTGTGGGACGCTGGAATGATGCTGCTTTCAGAGGACTCTAATCCCTTTATACCTCACTCACTGCTGTAAGACACTTTGAACAACTGCTTCCA
Organism: Chromobotia macracanthus; assembly: GCA_036877525.1. Classification (NCBI taxonomy): domain Eukaryota; kingdom Metazoa; phylum Chordata; class Actinopteri; order Cypriniformes; family Botiidae; genus Chromobotia; species Chromobotia macracanthus. Next base: position 5,760,145 of record JAZGTH010000072.1, on the reverse strand, counting down.
GCTAATTTATGAGCCGCCACGACAGTCACAAAAAGCCACTGTCTGCCAGCACAGCTCTCCTGAGAGCCGTAAAAATCACCGCGTCCGCGAGGAACAGCCGCACACACGTGTGTGTGTGAGAGAGAGAAAGAGATGTATTGACCTGCAGAGATGGAAGATGTAGCCATCATATTCACAACAGTGTGTGCAGTACCCACAGACATCAGGGGTCAGTAAACCTGTCCTGTTAACACTCTCAGGACAGTGCTGACAAACTCTTTCACACGACAAACTTTAGCTTGTGTGCTGCGTGTGTGACTTTAACATCTTTTAGTTATATAACAAACTGAACTCCAAACATGCCAAAGTTAACATCTTTTCACAGAATATAATTTAAATTTGCCCCTCAAAGAAACCAACACACCGGTGTGTTCAATAGGAATAACAGAGGTGCTTAACTTTCTCTATCAGTTATTGGCTGGATAATGATTGATGGGAGGGGCTGAACAATTAAAGGACTCGTGACATCAGCTGAAATGCAAAAGTCAAGTAAGTTATTATATTTTTATGGAAGATTACGAAAAACAAACAAAATTCTTTAGAATAATGTGCAGTGATGAATCATGTATAGTAAGTGCAGGAATGTGTTTAAATGTTGTTTAAAGGGCTCATGTAAACCGTTATTTTCAGACTAAAAAATCTGCACCTAGCACAGGAAACACAATTCCTCTTAACCCACGCAACACACATCTCTGCTGACCTGAGTTGGGGACGATCAGATGCCCTCCGAGGGAGTTGAAGGAGCCGAATGCGGTGCACGAGGGGTCCCAGGATCGCACCAGAGTCTGTGTGCGGCGGCTGATGGTGTCGCTGTCCATCAGAGCGTGAGGGAGTTTTGGGGAGAGTTTGGATGAGATGTCAGACAGATCCTCCTGAGGCGTGACCATCCCGGAGGAGTTGTACACTTTGATCTTCAGGTTGGGCAGCGGCTCGAGCAAAGGAGAGTTGGTCATGGGAATTTTGTCGGCAACGTCGTGGAGAGCATACACAGGACCTCTGTACATGGCTGCAGCTGATGTCAGGTCAGGAGGAGCCGACAGAAGATCAGCTGAAGACAAACATGAAAACAAACTAGAGGTCAGAAAGTTGCTAACTATTAAACATCAAATAAGTTCTGACTGGCTGTGATTTTGTATTGTTTGCTAAGCTAAGTAAGGAAAATGAAAAACCTTCAAGCCTGAAATGTTGTTTTGTTCAGGACAAAGTGTCTGATTATAATGAAAGAATGTAAGTTGAATCTGGTGGCTAATGTTTATGAGCTGTGTGATAAAGTGTTTCTCTGTTTAGAGTCATCATTACTCTTCTGCCTCTCTGTACGCAGACAGCGGTCGTCTCGGAGGGCAGAGAGATCTCTGCTGTGCTCGTGAGAGCAGATGGCTTCTTTACAAATGAACCAATCCCTCACAGGTACATAGATAAATATTCATGAGCGTGCTGAGGGGCGTGGCATCATTCATCATCATCCTCTTCATCGCGAGTGCTGTTGAACTGAAGTTGCTCTTAAACTCACGAAAGCCTCATCATTACACTTTTAAGCGCTTCACCGAACCAGCTGTGGAAACCATGGCAACATGGCATCACCTACTGAATATTCTGTTCTGAGATCACGAGACCCAGAGGTTGAGGAGTGGTCACAGGTCACTTTAACAGAAACAAACAATCAGGCAATCACACAGACTTCTGTGAATTCTGCTCACTTTGCCTGAATACTCAACAGAATTACAAATGTTTTTCCCATGCATTTATTGTGTTTTCATGATGAATCACTTAAGTGTGGTCCTCAATTATAAAATCAACAGCCTGTTCACACAGTGACGTGTTTTGTGCTTGTTTGTGATTCCAGTGTTTTCCGTTTCCACCTCTTGTGTAACACTGTGTCTTCACAAAACTGATGTGTAATTAACAGTCAATGTGTCAGACAGACAAAACCTAATTACATCCTCATGATAACCAGCAGACACACACACACCTCACCTTTCACCACACACACACACACACACACACACACACACACACACACACACACACACACCCCCTGCATCTTTGTGCTCGCCCTGACACTTTCAATTCTCAACTTCAGTTCTTTCACGTCAGCGAGACTGTGACACATATCAATTCTCCATCTGCAGCTGTCAGCCGCGTCACCAGTGAATTCATCACCAGCAAAATGACCCGTCATTTCCTTTATCATTACAGTGACACATAAAGAGACGTGTCAGAAGTTCAGATGCACACTCGCTTCTGGTTGGTTGGGTGGTAGTTTTTCAATCTGGACAGCTCTGCTTCAATCAGGGTTATTAAACTTCTGAAAAATTCACCATTTTCACACATACATTTTCAAATATAAATAACTGAATGTAATTTCCAGTTTGTGTATGGGTGTGAGATCAGTTCTGCTGGACTCCAGTACCCGTCCGAGCAGTCTTGATGTTGACTGGCTGAAATCCTCCGTTGAGTGCAGATGAATCCATGATGTCAGAATCAAAGTCTCGATGGTTCTTTCTGTAGATGAAGAGCGCCACAATCACAGAGATCACCAAACACATGATGACGGCGATGACAATACCCACATAAAGCGCCACATCATCTGTGCTGGGGGCCGCTGGAGAGAGAGAGAGAGAGAGAGAGAGAGAGAGAGAGAGAGAGAGAGAGAGACAGAGAAACAGGTCTTTAGAGAAGTCTGATCTCATTGGGTTCTGAGTGAAGGAGCTGGATGCAGGAGATGACTCATGTCAGATTGATAGCTCTTTTATTAAACTGTGTCAAATTAGTGGAGAGATTTTATCTGGGGTCCAATATCCTCCTCACTGTTCACTCGAGATATTAATAACAGTAAGACTTCATTACAGCCCACAGAGTGAAAAAACCTTTAACAGTGATGTATTGTGATAAAGAGCTGCCAAAACCCACCAAAGATCTTCTGTCAAAACTGTACAGTGTGTTCTGTCCTTCATATGTAATAATATCAAAACATCAAATAAAGATTTAACAAGTATCTACAGAGTCCCCGGAATACCCCAAAATAAATAATTGTATTTATAAAAATATTTGTGAAACATTGTTTTATGACAACTGAGCACAATCTCACGCTATTCCCACTGCTTGACAATAATAATCTGTTTTTTAAATTTCACAACATTATACTGTAATACTGTAATATAAGACGAATCTAATGAGAATCACAGCTGAATAAAATATTGAGAATGTAAATAATCAAGTGTAAACACAGGCATCAAATGACTGAGAATTGAACACACATTATACAGGTGTGTGTGTTAGGAGACAGACAGGTGAGGACAGACAGACAGTGTGTGAGCTGAGCTGAAGAAAGCACGTATGAACACATTTACAGTATTTGTGCCTGCATGAGGAGAATTTTCAGATTTCAGCAGTCACTCTGGGCTGCATTATGAATCTCGTCTAGACATCAGATCTTTATTTTTCTGTCACCCCTCACATCTTATTCCTCAACGAGTCTTTCTGATTGAAAAACCCCCGTGATTATACCGAACGGAAACGTGCCCATACAGCATCTGACAGGCCATCATTAGAAGTCATACTTGGCCCTCATTTCCATAGAAACTGTTCTTTTGTCCCTCTGATAATTGTGAAAAATGCAATTTCCTGTCAGGGCATTGTCGAGTGTGAGAGTGGCTTTAATATAAAGGTGTCTACAGGCCTCAGGCCACACGCACCTCACAGAAAACATGCTCGGACCGACAGGAAAACTTTGCGAGAAACATCGATTCCTGCGTCGATACAGAGCGCCGACACACAGCTAACCTCCTGACGGCTGAATTAAATGGATGCGTGTTTCTAATTCTCTCATTTGCCATTGTATTGAACCCTCTGAGAGAAAGGCCATGCAGAAAGACAAGCACTCGATTAGAGTTCCAGCACACAGACTGCTGTGGCTCACTGCACCAGCAGATGGTGCTATCAAGCTATCGGTGCATGTTGAGAACAGCGTTCTAACACTCTACTGCAGCTACTCCTGCAGTATGCGGTTTGTAAACAGTTTTCTACATGTATGAAATACCTGGATGTGCAGTATATAACAGCACACTGCATGAGACACTGTATCCCATAATGCAATGCTTCTAACCTGATGGTCCACTATGGACGCATTTTTAGCTGTGATCTTGATTCATTATTTGATTTGACTGCCAACAGTTCAGATGGTTTATACAACATTTAGATGTTTTACATAAGACTAAAATGCAAAATTAAAGCAATACGCCTTTGGGAACTGTGATTGCAAGCAGCACGGTGATTTTACCACAAGTAAAGGCTTTACAGGCACAACATAAAGTGCCAAAACCCTCTTTACCATGATACAGATCAGAGGCAGTGTTGTGTCTCTAATTAAACACTGGTCTCTGGTGGACACAGTGAGTGTGAGCGGGTGTGTACACACACACACCTGCAGCTGCTTCACTTTTACAGGTAACAGTAATCACTGTCACCATGAGCAGCGTGCAGCCGCTCTCAGAGTTTAATCACTGTGACATCTCATATTCATCTCACTAATGTGAACAGTGTCCTCCAAACACAGACGCTCTGACCTGAGGCCTGAACCCCGTCTGCTCGAGCTGAAGAGTTCCTGGACACACCAGTGAGATCTGACAGAAATAAGGCATGATTCTGTCAGTATTTACTCATAAACCCCCATCAATGTGTATCTATATATCAAGAGTATATTCCAAACCACATTAGGAAATCTTACTGATCATGACTGGAGCAACATGAGGGGGAATAAATGATAACAGAGGAATTATTCCTGTAACGCACAGAAAGTTCTGGAAACAGAATCTGAAACAGGTTCTGCGAGGTGAAGCGAATCAGTTCTGGTTCTGCGCGGCACAGTGCTGCTGAGCTCTGACTCTGAGGTTCAGGTTGGGATACGGTCGCAGGCGAGCATGAAACGGATGCTATCGATCGCCCTGTGATCTCTAGAAGCCCGCAGGGTGAGAGACGCTGGGTAACAGAGTTTGATTATCTGCCAGACTCTGAGCCCACAGGCAGCCCGGTGTTTCCACACACGCTCAAGGTGAAGCATCGCACCCTCTCTGCATCTCAAATGAGAGAGAGAGAGAGAGAGAGAGAGAGAAAGAGAGACAGAGAGAGAGAGAGAGAGAGAGAGAGAGAGAGAGAGAGAGAGAGAGAGAGACCTGACCTTAGCAAATGGCGAGTAAATGTAAAAATCTATTTCTGGTCAGCTCCCTGACATAGATACTCCCTCATTTCTCTCCAAACAGAGCAGTCTTCTGTATTATTCATAAACTTCCTCTATTACATTCCTCTATGAACAGAGGCGGCTATCTTTAACAAAGATATCAGGGTAAATGGCGATTCTCTGCAGGACCGTAAAGCTGCTTATATTCTGGCCTATATGGACACAGAGAATCCTGCCCAAATGATGAAAGTCCCCTGATATCATCTAAACACGCCCCCGTCTGCTGGAGCGGCTCGCTCGTGTACTTTGATGATAAAGCTGCACACTCATCAGGGGTGAGCATTAACGTATCAGATTAATATGTGTCTTTTACGTGAGTGTGTGTGTAGGTAAAACAGCGAGCAAGAAAAACAGGGTGAAAATCAAAAGGATTATTGAATGTTTGTGCAGGAGAAGCCAGAGGACGAGCAGGAGAAACAGACAGCACATTTCCTCAGACAGTGATCTCTGCAGCCATGTGTGAAAGAACTGCCCTGAGATTCAAGACCGCTCCACATAGCCGGACACACTCACTCACACACATCCTCACACACTCACTCACACACACACACTCATACACATCCTCACACACACACTCATACACATCCTCACACACTCACTCATACACATCCTCACCATACACATCCTCACACACACACACATCCTCACACACACACCTCACACACACACACACTCATACACATCCTCACACACACACTCATACACATCCTCACACACTCACACTCATTCACACAAAAAACATCCTCACACACTCAAACACATCCTCACACACACACACACACACACCTCACACACCTCACACACATCCTCACACACACATCCTCACACACTCACACACACACATCCTCACACATCCTCACACACACACTCACACACACACACACACACACACATCCTCACACACTCACACAAACACACATCCTCACACACACACTCACACACATCCTCACACACACACACAAACACACACACTCACTCACACACACAAACACACACACTCACACACACAAACACACACACACTCACTCACACACTCACTCACACACTCACTCACACACTCACTCACACACTCACTCACACACTCACACACACTCCTCACACACATCCTCACACACACACACTCACTCACACACATCCTCACACACATCCTACACACACTCACTCACACACATCCTCACACACACTCACAAAACAACAAACCCAACACACACTCACACACACCCTCACACACACACTCACACACATCCTCACACACACACTCACACACATCCTCACACACACACTCACACACACATCCTCACACACATCCTCACACACACACACACTCACACACACACTCACACACACACACACACACACACTCACACACACACTCACACACACACTCACACACACACTCACTCACTCACTCACTCACACACTCACTCACACACTCACTCACAAACATACACACTCACAAACATACACACTCACTCACACACTCACTCACACACTCACATCACACACATCCTCACACACACACACAAACACACACACTCACTCATACACATCCTCACACACTCACCAACACTCATACACATCCTCACACACTCACTCACACACTCACTCACACACATCCTCACACACACACTCACTCACACATCACACACATCCTCACACACATCCTCACACACATCCTCACACACATCCTCACACACACACTCACACACACACTCACACACACACTCACACACACACTCACACACACACACTCACACACAACACTCACACACACACACACACACACACTCACACACACAAACTCAACACACACACACACACACACACACACACACACACACACACACACACACACACACACACACACACACACACACACACACACACACACACACTCACTCACACACCCTCACACACTCACACATCTCACACACTTCACACACTCACTCACTCACAAACATACACACTCACTCACTCACAAACATACACACTCACAAACATACACACTCACACACACCTACCACACACTCACTCACAACACACATCCTCACACACCACACACACACACCTCACACACACACACCCTCACTCCACACACACTCACTCACACACACACTCACTCACACACACACACACACACACACACACACACACACACACACACACACACACACATCACTCACACACTCACTCACACACTCACTCACACACTCACACACTCACACACTCACTCACACACACACTCACTCACACAAACACTCACACAAACACTCACACAAACACTCACACACTCACACACATCCTCACACACATCCTCACACACATCCTCACACACATCCTCACACACATCCTCACACACATCCTCACACACTCACACACATCCTCACACACTCACTCACATACATCCTCACACACTCACTCATACACATCCTCACACACAAACACGCACACTCACTCATACACATCCTCACACACTCACTCACATACATCCTCACACACACACTCAGACACATCCTCACACACACACTCAGACACATCCTCACACACACACTCAGACACATCCTTACACACACACTCAGACACATCCTTACACACACACTCATACACATCCTTACACACACACTCAGACACATCCTTACACACACACTCAGACACATCCTCACACACACACACACACACACACACAACACACAAACACACACACTCTCTGTTACACTCTATTCCATTTTATTGTATGCTGGTATTATTTGTCTGAAGATTATTGTATTAGCATCTCTTTCAAACTATGCTGTGTAGATGGTTTCAGGTGTGACAGTGAAGCTGCTGCTGCTGTTTTGGTTGTTTGTTGGCTAGTGGACAAGACAACAGAAAGACAACAGAAAGACAACAGAAAGACAACAGAAAGACAACAGGAACAGAAACTAAGGAAAGGGAATAGTGATGGAGAGACATGCAAAAATAAAGCAATGAAATGAAGGACTCACATGGGTGGGGTAGAGCATTGCTCGGCTCTTTGGGTTCTGAGGACTTCTGAAATAAAGAACCTTTGGGAGAGAGAGGGGTGTGGGTGAAAAATTAAATTAAACACAATCTGAACAAAAATCAAACAAGGTAACAAAGACATGAGCGATGGTGACCGCTGAGGCCATTCTTCTCCATTAAGATTCACTTCCACTGCTCTCTCTCTCTCTCGGGTACGCCACCATCCGTCAGGCGTGTTTTAGTGCTTCATAAAGGCTAATGAGCAGCAGAATAGATTGTTTTAAGCTGATAAACAGTCGGTGAGTCAATGAGTGAAAAAGCTCTCACAGCGTCACATCTGACAAACGGACATGAAGGATCAGCCAGTCATCTGGAGAGACATCCATGAATGCAGCACATCAAACCATCCCACGAGACTCTTAAAGCCACAGCTCACCCAAAAACCATGAACACAATTAAAGAACAGAGGCAGGGGACAGTAAATAATGACAGAACGTTCATTTGGAATGATGTTTGCCTTCAAAAGGCTGTAAAATGCCTGACAAACACAGTTCTTTTCAGTTTTTTCTGTTAAAAGACATACATATTGAACATATTAAGAGGTTTTAAAAGCATACAGCCTTTAACAACAACACCTGACAGCATCATGAACAATACACGGCACTAAAGACACTTTGAGCATAAAACTAATTCTCAGACTAAGTTTTAAATGTATATCAAAGTTTATTGAGTCAACTTTTAGAAGCACTCAAGCACAAAGCTGATCTCAAAGCTGGCAGACATGAACTGAAAGACACAGTTTCATTTAATTGGGTCTTTAGCACTCTGCAGACAGTGAAGGTCTCACAGGAAACAGTCACACAATCAGCTCGACAGCAGAGAGACAGACAGGTGGGTATATCAAAGGACAGAAAAATCAATGCCGTGATAGATGGGACGTCTGTGTGCATGTAAACAGAGGAGAGAGAGAGATGTTGCCTGTGGAGAAACAGATGCACTTCTGTTTCTGCTCCTAATACACTAAGACCCTGTGTGAACACAATTAGGTCACACCAAAATCAAAAATGACAGAAACTTAGCAAAAGTTTTTGTTGGGGCTTAGTGCTAATAGTACCATGGTACTGCACTTTTAGATGACTGTTTGCTGTGGTTTCACAGGGTGGGCATCAGATCAAATATTAGGTTTCATACAATAAAAATGTGCACAAGATCCAGTTTGTGGGTGAAGAAAAAGCTGCTGTTTGCCCTTGTGTCTGTCGTGCCCTTTCTGTGGATCAATATGTCAAGAAAATGCCATCTGTCTGCGCGTTAAGTAACCAAAGACCTCAAAACAACATCATAACACAGTAAGACAGTCAAAGCAGCACACAAACAGCGCAGACGAATGAACGATCGAACAAACGCTGCTAAAGGTTAAAACTTCAGAGCGAACGAGTCAAACTCAATCTTGCTTCACCTGATGTTGCACCAGAAATACAATTTGAGCACTTCAGCACAAACTCAGAAACTGAATAATGCTCTCTCACACATTAGCATGACAGAACAAACACCTTTTCCTCTGACAAAGACCCGCAATGCCATTAGCAAAGGAAATGTTGCATAAATGCTTTCTAACGTTGCTAAAATGGTCACGGTTCAGCTGGACGAGGTGAGTTCACGTATCAGGAGTAAATCATTCTCAATGATATTTACAATAATGTGAGCTTTCAGATGATGTGGATTTCTGCTAAACGGCCAGTGAAGCGCTCATTAAAGTGAACATGAGTGCTTTCACCCTCTTAGCTGGAGAGAGGGGGAAATCAATCAGGCTAAATCTATATGGGTTTTATATTCCCCACAAAGCAGCCATCAGTCTGACACACAGCTAATGCTCCCACAATGCATTGGA
>JAZGTH010000072.1:5655000-5747500 GCA_036877525.1 Chromobotia macracanthus | reverse complement strand
ATGAGAAGACAAGAGTCCTTCAGAAAAACATCAGACAATACAGACAACCCTACAACAATCTTCTGTATGTTTGTCGCTTCCAGAGAAAATATTTAAATAAGAAAGAGCTGCATACATATAGAGAATCTGTCAACAATGGCTGTTTTACTTCTTATAAGCATAAATGTGAGGTTTATGTTGGAAACATAATTAAAGATATATTCTCTGAACACAAGACTTAATGTTAAGTGACAGTATCTAGAGCTGAATATGTTTTCCAGAAGTGAAGCTGCACACAGACGCTGCAGTGTAACATGTGAATTCAGGATAGCAGAAACAGGTTTTTGTGGAAGATCTGTAGCTGGACTGTAAATTTTACCATGGTAAGAGTGGGGGGTGTGGTACTCACTCTGCATACAGAGTCCATCTGTACAGTTTTTGGACTGGAGAACGGTCCCCTCACAGTCTTTGCCCCCGTTTTTGGGAGCCGGTGCACTGCATTCTCGTCGTCTCCAGTGTGTGCACTCCGTACCGCACGTCGACCACTTACTCCACTCGGTCCACAGACCATCCACTGCAACACACATCACAACACTGTGACCTTACAGCACACACAGACACAACTCAACACAATAAACTGGACTAAGACCAACATAGGTTACAAACACAGACACAACTCAAACACATCACAACACTGTGACCTTACAGCACACACAGACACAACTCAACACACATCACAACACTGTGACCTTACAGCACACACAGACACAACTCAACACACATCACAACACTGTGACCTTACAGCACACACAGACACAACTCAACACACATCACAACACTGTAACCTCACTAATTCAAAGCCTCATGTTTATGAAGTCTTGTACCAGGACACAGCGGGTTGCAGGCCAGTTTCTGAATGGCCTGACCCTCACAGATCGCTCCTCCGTTCAGAGGTGCCGGATTGGTGCAGCTGCGTGTCCTCTTCTGATAGCCCCGCCCACAGCGACTGGAACAAACCGACCACTCTGTCCATGTGGACCAGCCTCCATTTACTGCACAGAGAAAGAGCCAGAAGATCATTTATCTGCTGACTGGAATGAGCTACAACAGAAATCAGAGTGACAACAGACACCATCTCAGAGTGTGTATTGACTCTTACGCTTTAAATTAATCCGTAAACACAGTGAATGTACTTCTGGATCTTTACAATTCTCAGTTTGTTTCATAATGAAGCCATTTCATTGATCTTGAAAGCAACCAGTGACCAGGATCTTCTCAAATCAAGAGTTTGTGTGAGAAACAGAGCAACATTTAAATCATTACTGTAAACCTGTAATTCAAATGTGCTTCCCAATCCTCACAGCTCCAGGTCACTACATATAACATCTCTGCTTTTGAAAACCCTGGGATATAGGTGTTTAGATGTAGATGTTTAGAAGATGTCACCCTCCACGTTTTGGGGGGTACAACAGTCAGTGTCTTTGCTCTGTCTGTGTGTTTCTGTCATGGAGTTTTACTGGTCTGATCTGCTCTTGCTACATGAACTTGTCTCTCTCTCTCTGTCCCTCTCTCTCTCTCTCTGACACGCACGTGTGATACAGCCCCTCTGGAGAGGGATTGTGGTGTATTTCTTCCAGGGATGAGCTGAGATCAAAGCTTTTCTCCTCCCAGACTGCATTCAGGCCTGAATAAGCAGACGAGAGATTGTGACCTCACGTCTCCAGAAATCCATCAAAGATTTCTGCAGCTTTCACAGTTTTTACAATGTTCTCCTCAGAGAACTGTTCTCCTGCTGCTGCTCTGGACAGTCCGTCTGACGTAACACTCCAGAAGGACTAATGGTGCTGTGTTAATCTGAGTGCTTGAGACAAAGCAAACAGTTCAGAACATCAACAAGTGTGAGGTGAAACTCCGCCCCAATGACATCATCAGCACCTCCACTCTGAAGTTGTTAGTGGAACATTTTAGAAACATTACAGAATTAAACATTTTTAAATGACATTTTTACCAAACCAAACAATAATGTTAATACATTGTCTAAACAACTGAACATTTTGAATGTTACTAGAACATTCAAAATATCATTTTTTAATTCATTAAAACATTAGGGAACTGTTCTTATAACATAAAATTGTTAGCTGGGTTCTCCAAAGGAACTAAAAATAAGATAGAGGTGGAAAAGCCAGTGAAGCAGCACACACACTCACTTCTACTTCAGTGAAACAAAAACAGGTAGACGTGCAGTTGCTGGTGTATATCAGCGCAAGAATTGTCTTTTCAGCCGTCACACTCGAGCGGGTCACACTATTACCGTTTCCACCAATCACAGAACTCAACCAGCAGCTTCCATATTCTTACAGGGCCAATCGTTTGTTTTCAGGGTGTTTTCTGGACAGCGATTGTAATTACATTGGCATCAAGATGAAGAAGGAGCAGTCAATTTATTACAGCATGGGAACCGAAAACATCTGCTTCTCAGCTTTAAGCAGATCTGGGAAGTCATCCGCAGGGAAGCGTTTGCAGCAGGTGGTTTGTTTTCACTTGTTGAGGAGCTTCTGAAAGAGTCGTCTGCGCTTTACAGCGTCACAGCAGATGCGACTTCACAGCGCATCGACATCGCAGAAGTGCTGCGTGGTGTTGTGGGGGAAATTTACACCATGTTATTCTTCCAACACTCAAAGAAGCATTTGAAGGCATCTGCAGGAGTGTTAAAGCGGTTCCAACGTGTCAGTCCTGACTCTCTGTTCTTTAAAGGAAAAACTTCCCAGCTCGAGGGAATTCCACAGCGAGAGCCGAACTTAAAGAATCTTCAGAGGAGAAATACTGCAGCACACAAAATCAAAATCAAGCTACAAAAGCAGCTGGTCAGAGTTTCTGTGGCACAGAGCGAGAAGCTCTCCACACAAGTCTCTGATCAGACACTCCAGAGCTTGTGATCAGACCCGTTAGCCTGATGCTATCAAAGCTAAAGAGAGATGATCTGAATTTCAATTAGACTCACGGCAGGTGAAAGCTGATCTGATTTTAAAAGCCAGATAGGGGCTGATGTGGAATATTGTAGAAGGATTGTGAGGGATTTTAAAGAATCAGTGCAGCATTATGATTCATTTATGTGGTTTGACATTCTAAAAGCTGTAGTCTTACCGTAAACGATGACGGTCGCTGTGGTGCTTCGCCGCTTGGCTACAATGTTCTTGGCGACGCAGGTGTAATTGGCAGTGTCAGATAGACGGGCCTGTTTGATGATCAGATTGTGGTCGATGGTGATGTAGAAGTTGCGGTCATCTGCAGGGTCAATAACCTCCTCATTCTTCAGCCATTCCACCTACAGACACACAAACAGGCCTGAAAACTGAGAACACAGGTCAAGTATGTACAGACGAGCTGAACACAGTACATCAGCCAGGTATTTGTGAGCATTTGCATACATATGTAGAGCTTAATTCTAAAATTAAACACGAGAACATGGAGGAACCAACATTACTGCATTAATTCAATTTCAATCCACGAGTCACATTTAAAAGCAGATTTACCTTTATTTTTTCTTGTATTATGATAGAAATGTTGATCTGTGAATATGGAGTTTCGTAAAATGTCAATACCATCATGTTACCAGTTTTTTTTTGCTGAACAAAATCACAAGGGCTGTAGGGACACATTGAAAAGGAAACACCGTATTTTCTCAGTGCAAGGGGGACCTTTGACCTTTTCATATGAGTTTCCTGTTTATAAGCGGTGTGGAGTATTGAACCAGAGGTCACGTCAGCTTTAAAAGCTTTATTTAACTGTAAATCATGCAGATGGTTCACTCAGAGACAGAAGAACACACTCTGTCCAGTCATCCTGAAGCTCAAAGAGAATTGTGGGTGCACTCTCCTGAGCGTGTAATCACCTAAAACACTAGAGTAGCAACTAAACATACTAAAAACATAGAACACCTTAGCAACACAAAAGGCTCTCCAGAGACGACAAAATCTGCTTTATATTTGTAGATGATTTTAACGTCTCTTAGATTTGCTGTTTTCATACAAACACACACAACTGTCTTCCTGCTATTAAATCAAACAGGTCACTTTTTAAATAAGATTTGGAAAGACTAACTGTAACTAAAAAAAAAATCACAACCATAATAACCACACAGTAATATTTTCTAATGCTAATCTTCTGCCATCCATTAGGAAATGAATGATAAATTACATCCCATAATTTGATTTATTTTGCCTCTAAAAATAGCGTGACAGATTCCTGCCTTCATTAATGGGTTTGTCTGCTGATAAAACAAAGTATTGCATATGATGTGCAATTTTTATTTTTCTCATCTTCCATTATTGTTTATTAATATTTAATCCAGGACGTCGTGCGGGTGACTGTGTGCGTGTCAGGGCAGAGCAGCTGCACTAACATATGCAGAGATCCAATAACCCTGCCGAGCTCTGACATCACTGAAGAAATTCACTGCAGAACCAGAGCGGCCCGTTCCAGAGATCCAGTAATCACACAAACACAAAGCTGCTCTGTGACACAGTGCGAATTATATTAAATTGAATCGATGTGGTTTTATCATACAATCCTGTGGTGTAATCAGGAAAATGGTGCCATTTAGGAAAATGCAGAAGACAAAAAATCAATGAGGATTACCCACAAATCCACTGGACACACAGCTTGCCACAGTGATTATATGCGGCCTTCAAATTACTAAAGCAAACAGGCAAACAAAACTGCAGCTCAGACGGGCATCGGCTGAGCAGTGTGTGTGTGTGTGTGTTTATCATAACTGTGTGATGGTGGGATGCTGATTGGTGCTAATGTTTCCTGCTGCGGTCCTGATGTTGTTATTTCTGTCGTCGGCCCCTGAGGGCCACCTACTTCAGGCATCTGTTTAGTCTTGTGAGACGCGTCTCCACTTTGAGTTATTTGCCTTCTCGGGCCGCAGTGAACAATCCCGACGACAAACACAATCTGCTGGTTGCTAACGGGAAGTGAGGGGTCGAACGGCGGTACATCATGCACTCAGAGCCGAGGCTGTTACCAGGAAACAAGAGAATGATGCAGACAGATATTAGATTTCCTAAAGTGATTTTCCACTCCATCCATTTATAGTGTGAAGTGCGTATAGCGCATCATGGGTGAAACAGACAACAGAACTCCATGAGTCACATGTGAACCCAGCATTTCAAACCATTCTTTTATGTATGAATTACAAGAGAGCGACTGGTGATGGCTCTTGTGTTTAATCAGGAGCTCTCAAAAGGGCCTGACAGAAGTCAAGTGTTTTACAGAATCACACTGGAATTAAAACACCAACAGCTGATGTTCTGCCTGATCTACAGGCCTGAAGAACTTCACAAAAAGAGGCACATATTCAAATACAGAATGAGAACAGCTGCTATTCGGAGTGTTCCACTCACTCCCCAGCTCTGGTGATTTGATAATAATTTAATCTGGGGGTGGGAGGTATGAACTAAATCTTACACCAAGTTACAAGTAATTTTAGAGCATATTAATAGTATATTTACTCCAACATACACAGGTCTGCTATTTTTGCAAGAAATTCAATGATAAATAAGTGTTATTAACAAACTGGTCCTTGTGCGTAACTTGTTTGGCACTTGTTTCTAACGTCACTTGTGTAAATATCATACTGCAGTTCTGGTGTGCGCTCTTCACTGCGCAGGCGTTAAGCTAATCGCCCTGTAATAGCTGCAGTACGTGTGAGATCTGTGATTATGAGCTAAACATAGAGCTGAAACGCTAGAATATCTATACAGTGAAAATATAAAAGATTATGATACACGTGCCATAAGGCAACCACATGTCGCCATCTGTTAGCTGAAAAACTTTCTTCATTCTAAGAAGGTACAATATAGAAATGAGAAAGAAAAGTAAGATTTACTATTTTCTGATAAAAACATAACCTTTAGTCTGATAATGCAGACCTGCCGTGAGCAGTCGCTAAGGTGTTTCTGCTCAATGAATAAATGTTAGTAAATAAGTGTTGCTATAAGTGTTGCTAAGTGGTTGCCAGGGTGGTGCCAAGAGTGGTTGCTTGCTGCTAAAGTCAGAGGTCTCTGACAGACAGACTGACAGACAGGCAGACAGCATCTGATCTGATTAGCAGCTACTCCTGAGCTCATATTCATAAAGGAAATTAATACAAGTGGTCATTAGATAAATAGGCAGAAGCATTAGAAGCCAATTATTGTTTGTGGCTCCATCAAGAGAAGCTGACATCAATTTAATCTGGAGCAGCTGTTTGTGTGTGTGATGGTTTGATGTCTGTATGTGACTGAATGTGGTTGATGAAGGAAAAACCTGCATTAATATTTAATGGTGAGCAGTAATTGCTTTAAATGATGGCAGTATTTAAATAATCTTTAGAACAGAATCAGAACAGGATTCTGTTCACACTGCAAATGAATCCAGTGTGAGTTCAGTGTGAACACTGGTGCTGTTTTTACAGCTGCGATGTTGCTACAATCTGCAGGACACTTTCAAGATGAAAGGCTTAAAAACAAAGAAGAAATCAAAATATTTCTGCTTCGACACACTTCTCTGCTTTATAATCTCCACAGTGTTCACAAGCAAAAATGCAAATGATTCTGTGAAACCCTTGTTGCCGTTCTGAATTATTCACATGCCAAAGACACGATTACGTTAATTGGGAACTATTTAACAAAGAAACAATATTGCATGCGCATGGAAAACAGTAGCAGCTGCCCAAACATATTCTCCAGCAAAATAACGCTACAAAACAATAAAACAGTGGCATTATTATTATTATTTAATGTGGGATAAAAGACAGAAGGTTTCTGTGCATACTGAAAACCAAATGACTTTAAATGAATTTTGTACTTTTTCCAGGAAAATATTCCAGTCCACAGTGGGAAATGCAAAAATCACAACCTGCAAATGCCAAACCACAGGCAGAGAGGCTGAAATCTCTCTCTCTCTTTCACACACACACACTCTTACACAGACACACATACACACACACGTGTGGCAGGTGATTAATATGTGTTGTTCTACATGTGTGGCAGGAGGGAATTGCCTGTAGACCAGCAGCAGGTAGAATCATCTTCTCTCTGGACATCCGTGCACACGTGTCCTCATTAACATTGAGAGTGAAGTGTCTCCAGACCTCACCTGAGTGCCTGTGTGTCTTCACCTGCTCGAATTCTCTTCAATCACACCACAAGTCTAAATGAAATCTGTCACCCTTTATCTGAAATAACACACAGTAACAATTGATAGTTATTAACATTACTTCTGCAGATTTCCATCTCCCTCATGAGCCGGACTGCTCTGCTGTCTGAATGAGCTGAGCTCCTGATGAGAAACATCACGTCTCATCTGATGCTCGCAGTGAGCCGAAAACTGAATGACTCAATCTTAAAGTGTGCAGGCACACAAAATGAGAAAATGGAGCAGAAGTGTGAGGAGAACAGCAGGAGATGCATTTCCTGCAGTTTTTGATCTCAGCTGCAGTTTCTGAAGTGCAGCTGCAGCGTGTCGCCCTCATATCTTCACTGAACCTCACATCTGCTGTTTCTATCATTACCTTCTCAGATCCACACACTCCAGCACTATATAAAAACATAAAACATTCCATCTGAGAAAATGAGGGTATATGAAACAATGAAAAATATGGAAATGTCTGCCAAATCAAATCATGGGCATAAATATTAATAAATCGCAATCTGCCAGAAAGCAAAACAGTGTTTGTCCAGCGGTTGTAGGACATGTAGCACTTTAAACAGGTTAAAGTGACTCTGAATGAGTGAGCAGACACACCCACAGGTATGAAGAGCAGTAAGACTGAGACCACTGAACTAAAACTTCCACATACAATGATGTCTCAGTTAAGAAGGACATTTACTGTTGATAATTAAATATCAGAACGAGACTTGTGCGTGTTTATCTAACAGTCAGACAGAGAGAAAAAACAGACAGACACACACAAACAAGCAAACACAAACACACAGACAGATGCACAGACAACACACAGACAGACAGACAGACAGGAGTGAGGCAGTATTAAACTCATGGAGATGTTTCAGTGATGTCTCAGTTCTTCACTGGGTTCTTCAGGGCTTGTGTTGTGAGTTTATTAATATTGCAGATTGTTTATAATGAAGACACTCATCTAGAAAACACTCCCTTCAGACACACACTCCTCAACAAACCTCAAAACTGCAGCTAATGAGAAAGATGAACACTACAGAGCCACAAACCAACAAATGACATAAATAACAGCTAAAGCTCTGAGACGTCTTTCTCCTGTCACTCATGAGACCTCAGTACTATCTCAGTGCTTTCTGCCAGACACCAGTGACATGAGATAATCATTAATAATAATCTCATGTGTTTCAGAAGAGATCTCAACAATGTCTCAATCAGTGCTCAGATTTTCAGAAAATCTAAATCAGACATATACTTTTTATTCTAATGAAGAATCCTCTAATAAAACACAAACTCCATCGAGTCTCGTGAAGGTTCTCTGGTCTCTGTTGGATTGATGAGTTTGTGTGAGGTCAAAGGTCATGAGCACAAGCGTGTGTTTCAGATCTTCTGTGTGGGTGACTTTCTCAGCATGTTTAAAGCAACACTGCAACCTTCTCCAGCATAGCACTAACACCTGTATTAGAAGGGCTACAAAAGTGACACTGCTCGTATAACTTCTTGGCCGTATTTATTCTTAAAATCCCCTGCTTGGATTCTTGAGGTGTTTCTCTCATACAACAAACTTTGTCATCATTTAGTCACTGTCATGTTGTTCCAGACTCATACTGTATGACTTTCTTCTGTGGAATATAAAATCAACAGTCCACATTCACTGTCACTGAGTGTTAAAGATCTCCGGAACGTTCTGTTTAAACTGCCTGTGTTTCACAGGAGAAAGTCAAACTGCTCTGGAAGAAAATGAGAATGAATTAATGATGGCAGATTTCTGTAGTGAAGCATCAGACTGGCTTTCATATCCACTGAAGATACTTTCAAATCCTCTCACATCTCCTTGGAAAAGTCTTTTCTTAAAGCACCGTGGGTCTTCACCATGTGGCGCTCTGTGACTCCACAGGACCCCAGTTCCCCAAGCAACTGCCTGAATGAAAACTGTGCTGCCATGGTGACAGTGTCAGCAGCTCTCAGGCGTACGGTCACCTCTGAACTCTGTCTTTATCTGAACGCGCTGACAAGTGCCTCAGAGAATTCAGAGAAAAGAAAAGACCAAAGGAAACACTGAGGCCTTTCAGGGGCCTGATTTAAGTCCGTTTTATGGGTTTGCCAGGATGCCCAACCTAAAAGGGTCACGAAACAGACCGTCAGCCGCCTGTGTGGGAGACCCTTAAAAGAAATTCAACTGACGCGTTCACGCAGAGAAACGCATAATGAAAAATCCTCACAATCAGATCTGTTCCCACTCACATCTACAGCTGGGCCATATACAGAATATTTCCAACATATTAAACATTATTCTGTTTATTATTCAGATATTCTGTTTATCATTAGTAGTATTCTGTTTACTATTCTTAATATTTCCTATATATTAACCATTATTCTGTATATTAATTGTAAATGAATCAACATTGTGAATATTGTACTTGTATTTGACCATTAGGGATTGTACCTCATATAATGACTGTCCGCTCATGTCACAGTTCACAGCAATGAGAGCGCTAAAACATAGAAGATTAATTCTAATTAATTAAACTGAATGATTGATTGATTTGTGTCACTCGTTACGTCACGATGTGCCATTTTAAATGCTGTACTTCAAAATGATGTTTTAAAATATGCTTTAAAAAAAACTAATGCTTTAAAAAGAAAATACATAAATATGAAGAGACATACAGAGGAACATAATAAGAAACAGATTTTTGTTGCTGCACCACTCAGCTCGACTCAAAACTCTGATTAAGTAAATGAGAAGCAGAAGTCTATTATAGTGACAAACAAGGTTTTCTTTCCTCTGTACTTCATTTAGTGCATTACAAATGCACAGAGAATGGAAACATATGTGAGTAACTCAAATGCGTTGCGGCTCTGAATGAAGTGCACTAATGCAGTCGCAGCACATATGAATAACTGCTCTGCTATTCTCCAAACCACTTGCAGTATTTCACAGCACTTCCGTCAGTGCGCCAAGATAAATGTCTGCAGCCTGTTTGCTTTGCATGGGTTTGCGTCTGCTGGCCCGATCTGCGGCACATTAGATAAGACTGTTCCAGCAGCCCGGGCTTTGTGAGGGTTCGAGGCGAGTCAGAAAGGCTGGGGATTCATCTGTCGAGAACAGAAGCTGCTACAGACGTGAACTTCCTGGAAGATGATTTAGAAGTTTCCATCTCACCAGAGTCTCGACTTCTGCTCCCA
The DNA here is from genome assembly GCA_036877525.1 of Chromobotia macracanthus. NCBI lineage: Eukaryota > Metazoa > Chordata > Actinopteri > Cypriniformes > Botiidae > Chromobotia > Chromobotia macracanthus. Next base: position 5,737,153 of record JAZGTH010000072.1, on the reverse strand, counting down.
TCCAACTGGCTGCCGTGTGTGTCTCTGTCTCTCTAGAGTAGCGAGAACTAACGAATTATCAGACTTTGGTACAGCACTAATATCAGTACTAACCCAAAAAAAAAGCAAAAGTGTTTCACACACTGAGGAACAAACAAATCAAACATTTAAAATGCAAAAGACATGTTCACAGGTGACATTCAGCAATCCAAACAATGTGTGTCTCTTAAAAGAGAACTGTTATGATAATGTGTTTCTCGCGTACGCTGCTAGTCATGTTTTTGATTACATTTGCAAATAACGGCCACCCACGAGTGGCTTCAGTTATTATATAACATCAATCAGTTGAGAGAAACATTTAACAACACAAGCCCAATACATCACGTTAAAGACAAAGATATGGTTACTAATCTCAGATTATCAGCACTGTAATTATAATCATTCTTCATTTTCAGAGAATGTCTTTGACTTATAATCCTTCCCTTACAAAAACAGTGTCAGAGAAATGTTGTCTATAATTACACACATGAAATAACACGCTTACATTTACAATCGTTTGCTTAAAGTGGAAAATGCAGAACAAATCTTGGCCCAAAAAATCTTGCACCCAAAATAACAAAGTCAGAGGCAGAATTTGAGCGACCCAGGACAACAATAGGCGATTACAGTCTAATCCAGGTGTATAATCAGCCAGTTTTTCTTCTGTGGGTAACGGATGACAAACTCGAGGGATCACACGACTGCTCGTCACATTCACTCTCTCACTCAGCCTTCCATCTGCTGCAGTGAGATAGCAGAGATTTTCCCCTTTAATAGAACGATCATCACGTTTTTCCATACATACACACAGACTGAGCCACAAGCCAACTGTGTCTGTCTGGATCAGTTCAGAAATGTCAGGGAAATTCTTGTGACACTCTAAGATACTGTTTCCTGCATCTGCAGCCCAAAATAAACAGATATTTTCCTCCCCTGCAAAAAGCAGAGTGCCGTATGAATCAGTGATGAAAGAGAAGCAGGAAGACGGGTAAGACAGACAGATGGGTGGGTGAGACAGGGCAAAGCACCACGAGTTGTGTTCTTACATTACAAACCCAACTCATCAGTGTAATGGAACCGTTTCTTTACTTCAGAGGTGAGGTAAAGCGTCTGGCTGTCACTCATGATACACAAACACATCTCGTGTTAGCAGTCCTGAGTCTGATGTGTACTGATGTTCAGTCTGTCCGGGATAACCTCTGCTCTTGCCCCACCGTGCTCACACTGGCCTGAGATCAGACCAGCTCATACATGCTGACTCCTGCCAGCACTGCAACAGATGCAGAGAGGCAGTGTGCCACACACACACAAAAAAAAGCCAAAGTTCTCTGATTGGCGAATGTCTTTTCAGGATTATTTGTTGTGCTGACTTTCACCAGAAATTCTGCTATTACATTTTTTTCTCTGTGGAAAAATAAAAGTTCTAACTTCAGATAACACAGATACTTCACAACCTTCTTAATGAACTCACAAATGGACTAAAATAAATGGAATGCTGTTTTATTTTCACGTACACTCAGCAGCCCCTCTGTCTCTGGATGTAATTACCCAGAAGGCCATTCTGTTACTTTATGCAGCAAATGCGCAGGATGTCATTAGCAGCAGTCGTGCAGCTCTGCGAGTTTATCGCTGCCCTGCGGCCGCATTATTTACTGTCTCAGAATTCTTACCTCACTGAATTTGATCTGTGTCAGTCCTCTGATTCAGTACACACCTGAACATCTCCAAAAACACACACACACAGCGTTTGCTCATAGGTGACATCATCAACTTCATGATATGACTTCATGATTTGAGTGTTATGAATGTCCGAATAAACACAATTACTCCAACAAGAATCTAAGATGAAGTAACCAACTACAATGAGAAAAAGAATATTGAAATATCTCTGCATCGGCCCTAATGGTGTATGAAAAACATCACGCCACAAACAAATGGTAAAAGAGAAAATAACTTCAGCAAAATATGCCAAGTGGAAGTAAAGCCACGCCATCTGTGATGCCCAGTTTTCTCCAACACAAATTACTTTTAATGCGAGAGTGAGACACACAGTCTGTCTGCTGCCAAACACTGCGATGCAGGTCCTGCGTCTTTAAAAGAAATGATTCCCCTGGTCTGAGGAGTTGTGCAAACAGCTCCAGTCTGATTACAGCCTATTTATTCTGTCAGTATTTCCACCTGCTTTAAGAGCGTCCGAGTTCTGGTCTCTTAACTCGTCTTTACCAGGTCAAGCGTGTGTCCATTCAGGGGGAAATCAAAGAAAACACTCTCGCCTGAAATCCCACAAGCTCCAAACGCATTCCTCTGTGGGAAGATTCTGATCTGAACCAGAACACACTTCCTTTCTCAGAACACAGCACGTGTGCTACACAATCCAAACTAATTATAATTACAATTGCTTTATACTAATTATAATTGAGTCTGATGACTCAAAACAATTGCTATTACTATTGCTCAGACTGATTTGAATACAACAGAACATCATAACAACCCCTCAGGACACCCTAAACCCCCAGCACACCTAACAATCATGCACAACACCTTAACAACGACCCGCAACACCCTACAGCAAACACATGCAAACAACTATCACATTTTCTTCAAACAAATGTACAAATAATTTTCTTCTATTAAAATTTAATTAAAAAATAATAAAGCAGCCAATTTAATTTGCTTGAACATTCACATTGATTTTCTTTTCAACCCAAACTAGAAATAAACAACTTGTTCTGAACCACAAAAAGTCAAGTGGTCATTCTGTGATCTTTAAAAAGCATGTGATGACAGACTGGCCTTCAGCAAATATTCAAACCTATATTTGAAAAGCAACAGCAGTGCAGAAAAACACCGCTTATCTGCACACGGCCAAATGCTCACACTTCACCCCGCAGCAGCCGACAGTTTCTCCTATTAAAAGCCTTTGTTGATCATTCTGACAAACATGCACACGTTTATACCTCAACATTCCCTCGTCCTCCAAACATCAGGGGCCGTTATTAAAATAAACCTGTGTGCTCAGATTAATGCCTGAATATAACTCCTCCAGAGTGCTTTTCTGTCTGCTGGGAAAGAGAGTGCGCTAAACATAGTCTTAAGTTAATGATGGTCGTCATAACACATGTTAAGATGATTAAGAGGCAGAGATAAACACAGCCTGGGGCGTTTGAGTTAAACCCTCCGTCAAAATCTGTCCGTTCAGTTGGTTAATCTGCCTGCAGGAGGTTTCGCTCTAGATTCGCCTGCGACTGTCGCTGTGCTGGAGAGATGTAGCCGACTTTCTCTGCTATTGTAAAGACGAATGATTTGAGAAGAAAGACTGAATCCTTTACAGTCACCTTCTATTAATTCTGTTCAGCTAAAACTTTCTTCTGTTGAGTTTGCGTGACAGCCCACTCCAGCTACAATCGATGTCGCAATCAATGCATCCCATGCGGTTAAATGTGAATTAACAGGTGGCCGCAGAGGTAAACGTTTCTGAACAAAGTCTGACATTTAGCTGATGTGATTGAGTTACCTTCGCATCAGCCTCTGAAACAAACGCTAATCTGTAATTCAATATAAAATTCATCAGTGGAGAGCATGTTTGTACCTCAGCAGCAGGTATGCCTTCAGGTGGACGACACTGCAGCAGAACTTCCTGTTCCAGAGACACTTCCTTCCCCAGCGGCTCCTGCTCGAATGTTTTCCTGAGATCTGTGAGGAAACAGAGAAAAGTGTCACGTGTGCCGTGTCCATGATGTCTAATATTCAGAGTTATTCCTAGTAGCAGCTTAAACAGCTTCAAAATATTTTTAAGAATAAATATAATGAAAACAGTCATCTATCAGGGATGAAACATGCACCTGCTGTCCCTACATCAGTGACATCATGTTGCATCAGTGAAAGCACACATTTATAACAGATATGCATATATAAAAGCCACTCGACTCTTTACTGGATAGGCTGTGGAGAGATTATGGAAATCAGATGGGAGACAGGGAGACAGGAAAATAGGCGTTGAGAAAAGACCACAAGCTCGGACTCAGACCTGTCATTAAAAGACTACTGCACAGCATGACAGAGAGCTTAAACTCCAGATACATCACATGAGAAACTCACATGTCAATCAAACATAATCATCATTTGGATCAAGTATTCATTGTTGGGGCAAAAATAACCACATTTACACTTTCTATAAAAGTGTTTAATTGGAATAAAAACATTGCAAAAGAAATAAAATAAATTATTTTGCAGTTAAACAAACTTAAAAGCAATAAATCTTCATTACCTAAAAGAATAACTGACAGGTTATTTTAAAAAAGTTTTAGCGCTGGACTGAACAAAGGTCTCTTCTTTCAACAATCTCCTCAGTTTCTTTAGCACTGAATCCTGCAGGAATACTCATCTGTAAGGAGTTCATTCAGCATGCGCTGCACCTCACTGTGTCTTCTGCTTCCTCAGGTACATATTTGACTTAGAGCTTGAATAAAGTATGGTGGGACAGTGCGCAGTACATGCTGATGGCTGCTGTTTCAGGCCTGTGTAATGAGTTTTATGCTTTACGCGCATATTAATGTGATTAGACACTTCACCATCGACTTACACGAGAAATGAAACAGCACCGGTCTCAATCCTGCTGCGTGCTTTTCAGTGTCTATTTATCTCCTGTTGACTTAGACCAGTTCCATTCAGATTTATGTTTAAGCAAGTGAATTTTCCAGACCATATTCTCTGTCTCTTATCTCTGTCAGTGTCAGTCACTATATATGGTCTATGATGGGTAAGAACTGTCATGATGATAAATGGACACATCTCTGGTTCACACACACACACACACATTTGAATTCTGTGTGGAGTGTACAGCTGCCCTGAGCGATTACCTCATACTGCACTGGTGCTGCGTCTCAAAACCTAGCGAGCCGTCCATCTAGACAGCATTTTTGGGTTTACAATTGGGTAATACAATTATTTCACATGCATGTGCCTAAGACTCAAAATGCTTCAGACAGACAGTAAAAATGTGTCTATGAAGTTTTAAATATGGCTGTAATAGCAAACAGTTTTCAACATTCAGTTCAACCATGGCTAGCTCTCTGAAATATTCTTCAAATGATCGCCTTTTGTTGACAGCACATAATTGCCTCTCTGTTTTGTCTATATTGCCAAAGGAGAAAAATGTCAGTGTGTTCTACAGAAGGTGAGACCTGAGGGAGGGTGGAGCAGCAGAACTGACAGCAATTGGCTGATGGTGCTGTCATTCATTTAGAAGAGCGGTTGATTGGCTCAGAGCTGCTGCTGACAGTGATGGATGATCCAGACTCACATGCTCTCCTCTGGGCGCTCTCCATCTCACTCACCACACCTCCATCTCTGCTCGTCCACAGAGGTCCACAGAGATAGAGACGAATGGAGAGATTTCACGTGTCGCTCTAATAAAAATCCAATATTTCTGCCCGTTCCCATACTGGATGTGCGATGAGAGCATCAGGAACTGGAGAGAGAGACAGTGTCTCGCTCCAGCAGTCCGCAGGTTCATTAGATGTATATTGTGTTTTGCTAGGGGGGTGGAGATGGTAATAACGTGGCCACTGAGATCTGAAGCAGCCGTGTTATACAGTCATCAACGCCTCAGCAGAGCTCTGCAGGGTTCTGCTTCTGAAAATGACAATCAATCAATCAAAGTCATGGACGAGTGTTCGTGAGCACCAGCGTTCTGATGTGGCCTGAACGAGGTTTTTATGTGGGCGACGCATGTTTGAGATAATGTCTGACTCTGCTTTCAAAAATAAATGTCAAAGAGCAAACATACAACATAAACTAGCAAAACAGCTACTGTATTATACTGAGAAACTGTTGCTTGGAAAAATAAGTTTTATTAGAACAAATGGCCACGTTTGAGACAGAAACTTAAGCATGCTAACTAACAAGCCTTGACCCACTGAACGTAAGCTAACTGCATAACATTCATTAATATGGAAAGACGCACTCTTTCTTCACAGTATGATGTTTTAAATGCCTCTGAGAAAATGAATGAAAAATACTTCCAGAAGCAAAGCAGCTGAGTATGTGGGTGTTTACTGTCTACAGCAAACCGCTAAGAACAAAACCAAGATGGCCAATGATTTCCACAGCCACGTTCACAGAACTGAGAGCTTAAACTGAAGAACATTACAAGAACTGAACTACGGAGATAATAACTTTCACACACACACACACACACACACACACACACACAGCAGTCAGATATCCCGCAGTAATTCTCTGTGACTCTGGATCTGATCCGGCTGATGTTCTGAAGATATTCTGGAGAGCTGGACTGGCTGAATCTAGCTGTAGGTTGACATGAACAGAGCCATGTAGCAACCTGATTCTTTTTTAAAGTAAACGAATTAAAAGAAGTTTCCATTTCCATTTATTAATTTGGCAGATGCTTTTATCTAAAGTGACTCACAAATGAGAGAGCATTTAACTGGTCAGCAACATAAATGACACTGAATGATTACCAAATTCATATTCAACATCATAATGTATTTACACGGTGCTCCAAAAATACCCTGATAATACCACAGAACCACATAAAAACTCAAGACTGCTCTTTGACTTTTTGGCACAAGGCCTTATGGGAAATGTACTTGCATCTAAGCTACTGAAAGCTTCTCTGTGATTGTAAATATAAATGATCTCTACACACAGGGCTGGTATTTACATTTTGTATAAACATCAAGTGATATAAAATGATTTATTTAGTGATTTTTGTCATTTAGCATCAATCTTTCAGACTACAGCACTGATTTTTAAAGCAGCACTCGGCAAAGAAAAACAGCCGTTCAAGGAGAAAATGTTCTCATGACTCTCGTCTGATCTCAGGTCAGATCTTCCACTCAACATCATGTCATTATTGGGTCACTCATTCTAAAGGTTTATGATTTTCTCTTCGTGTCTTCCCATGCCACATTGACAGACACTGAGCGAGCGTGGACGCTTTATTGTGGCACTGAGATCAGAGACAGGAAGCTGCCCTGTGGGTGTCCAAATACACAGCAACACAAGGTCAAACATACAGAATGCCAAGAGGACATACACACACACAGACACACAAAGTCTGTCTACTCGTATGAGGGGCTGTTAGAGTGAACACATTATTATTTTGATCAGTAATTACATGTAGCGATGGATCAGAGGATACGGACGACCCCACACACACAAAACATGTCACATCACATCAAACGATTCAGAAAGATCTGGAGGCTGTTTTCATGGCAGAGTAAACCACTTCCACACATGACAAAAACACAGCCACCCTTCACTGACACACACAGTGTGATATTAAACTGACCACACACACACACACAAACTGTAGACAAGCAATTACTCAAAGTGCTTCACAAAACCACCTGGATAACATATCAAAAATTCACTATGAGTTTTCTGGTGATATATAATAAAACAACATTGTGAACGTTGTAATTATTTAAATTAGCATTTTATTTAGCCACAGAGTTTTCTAAATACTGTAGATTCATTAAACCAGTTTAATGATCATCCTGTCTCATGACAGTATCTGTGTGTGTGTTTAAATCAGCAGAAAGAACATCTTTGGTTATAGCTGGAGCTGTAATGAATTGTCTAATACATTAACTCTTGATATGTGATACACATATTCAACAAATAGGGTCGACGTCTCCTTGTGGCATTTCATGTGTCTGAAGAGTTCTATCAAGTAAACAAGTGAAGTAAACACCAAGCTATGTTCTTAGGTATCAAATGAGCTCATATTTATTAAAGCAGTTGTTGTTTAAAAGACTGGCTTGTTTGCTGACTCACAGCTTCCTGGCGAGCCGCCTGAGGAGTGTGTTCCTGTCAAATCTGTCTCTCTCTTCTGAACAGTTTCTGACTGTCATGCATGAAAATTCAAGTCTCTTCTCTGAATTTCTTCTGGTATGTAGTGTGTTGGCTGTCACAGGATTTTCATCAGGTTCCTCCTCACCTCAACATCCGCTGAAGTGAGCGCCCATCCGCCCCCAGTTTAAAGCATTTTGGGGTTCTGGACAGAAGCTGATCATATTCTGTGCCGTTTCACAGCCAGAACTCTGAGTGGTGAATAATGTGAGGCGGAGCTCGACACACAAACGCACGCTGGATTTATAACCACCTCTAATGGGCCAAATGCATTACAACGCCATTTGTGATATGAGGTGCTGTACAAGCTCTCTGCCTATTATAAATTAATGCAGGTGGAAAAGATAGATGTTCCTCACATATTTCACTCTCAATACTTACAGGAATACACGACAAAGACTTCTGTGTTTCTGCAGAGACAAAATGTTCAGCTTCATCAAAGATAAAGAGAAAAGCTAAAAATTTAAGGCGTTCTACCTTCATAAAAACTGCACCTGCAGGTATAGACGAGCTGATACAAACGTGGGTAAAAATATTAATGAGACTAACATAAAAGAAGGCCCTAGCAACTGCTTAGCAACATGCCAAAACATTCAGTACACCTTAGCAACCACATACCGTAGCGAGGCCCTGGCAACCAAACCAAACACCAGCGCTTGGTACAGGCTCATTTTCTGTGTTTTCATATAAAAGACAAACTCTGAAATCGTATGAGAATGTGCCAGGAAATTAAGAGAGATTGTTTTGAGATTTGAGACACACACAACAAAATGACTTTTGTTGGCACTGGACATGAAAATTGTTCAGATCTTTTTATAACAGGAAAGCTTTGGGGGAAAATATAACAGCTTGTACTGGCTGAGACGATGAAAGCTGCTCTCAGATATGAAAGAGTCCAGGCCAAACATCTCTGAAATATCTAACCATAGAATGTGACGGACTCAGAGACGGCCGGTGGGCAGGGCTGCAATCCCATGAGCCTCTTCTGCCAGGCAGAGGCCGCACACGTGGACACATGAAAACAATTACATAAAGTGGATGTGTTCTGCTACTTGTGCTAAATTACACAAGTTAGTGAATTAAGGGCCATTTACATAGTTTAACTCTCTGGTCTTAATCCCAGTGTGTGTAAACTGACGCTGGCAGCACAGAATCACTGCGGTCTCCTACACTAAGTACAGGAATTTGGCATTTTACTTGCAGGACAATAAAAGTATCATTTTTTTTTGAGTCTGAATCACTTTTCAGAGTTTGCATTTACATCTGTGTTCACACCCGCCTGGCTGAAACTGAACTGACACGGGCTACGTTGAGAAAAACTAACAAACCTCTTACTGTACAGTATGTACTGTATGCTGTCTACTGTTTGTGTTAAAGTATGTTAAACAGTATACATTCAGTATGCTGCTATAAGGGATTATTGTCACATGATCATACTGTGTCAAAAAGCGAGTTAAATATCACAGCGGACACTTCAAGCTCATTCACACTGGAAATGCATTGTGGGATATGCTCTCTCACAGTGTGTTCTGTATTATATTCTGAACACACACACATTCACTCACTGTTTTTCTCTGGTCTGGGAGCTTTTAACTGTCCTGTTGAGTGTATGTGTGTGTGTGTCCAGATCGAAGCTCGTCCCCTCATAACTCAAACAGGAAGTGCACAACAAATCACAGCCTCAATGAATCTCCTCCATCAGACTTTACAGCTGCTGAAGTTTATGGAGCTTCCATTGATCACTGACCCACAACAACAAAACGCTGCTTATTTATCACCCGTAAGTGTTACTTACCCCCTGATTAAAACCTCTGCTGCACATAGACAGAAAAGAGCCAAATGATGGTGGTGTTTCCATTAGAGAAAGAGAGAGAGAGATAGAGAGAGAGAGAGAGAGAGAGAGAGAGAGAGAGAGAGCTGACCGCGGGACAAAGCTTCAGTCGAGTCAGGAGATTTTATTAGGAATTTATTTTGATTTGAAAGAAAGACTGCAATGATTACAGCAGAACAAAGACAAGCTCTGAACTGAAACCAGCTCAGCTGTTCCACATGTAACTGAACAGGGAAATAATAAACAGCATCTAACAGGTCTCAGGTCAGTGTGTGAACAGTGAAACTCCTCTGTCTGCTGTCACTTTCTGCATGAGACAGAATCAATAAATTGCTGCTAACTGTAGCTAAAGGCCGACATGGAGATCAGGAGGTGAGTGAGGGGGATTAACTTTTAGATTAATGAGGCGTCCCAACCAGACACGTTCACACTGAAAGAGACACACTGTAAAGAGATTCTGACTACAGAGCCCAGCAAACAAATAAATCAAGACACAATAATGGCAATGTGTGTTCAGCTATCTTTGTGGGGACTTTCCAAACACATAATGACTTTTATACTGTACAAACTATATATCACCCTACACTACCCCTACCCCTAAACCTAACCTAACCACACAAACCGTTTTACATGTTTACATTTTCAGAAAGCATCACTTAGTATGTTTAATAACCATTTTTTCTCATGGGGACCGCTGACTGCTGGAGCAGAATGATAAAAACAAACACACAGCCAGAAGAACTGTTGGAAAGAATGAGGTCAGCATCAGTTTATAAACGAAGCGCTGTGATTGGTCAGTTTATGGATACAGACTTTTGTTAGAAACACCAGACTGGGAGCCAGACCACAAGAATGTAAACACAACAAGATACCATGAGAGGAAAAGCAAGCAAATCCTAATATTCCACTGAATGTCCACTCACCCTGTTAGAAATGTGTGTTAATACTGATATAGTTTCATATCTACATGATCTTCAGGACCAGTTTTCTGGCACCTTCTATGATTGGACAGTTACAGTAATGTACTGTAAAGTTAAAGACTGTGCATGTACGTGCGCGTGGACTCACATGCGATGCGGACATGAGCCTTGCGACTTTTGGTGGTTCCAGCCGAGCTCCAAGCGACACACTGACACCAGAAATCCTCCAGACCAAAGAGTTCCTCCACCTGCTGACGGGTGATCTCGATGCTGGCCTCCCGAACCACGAGACCTACACACAGACAGACAGACAGACACAAACACAGACGATTTCACCACAGTTTTACAGTGTGTGTCAGACTCTCTTGGCTTATTGCTGCTTTCAACTTTGTTTGGTGGACATGTATGTGTTCATAGAAAGAAAAACTGAAGTGACACATACACACACAGCTCATCTGTCAGTCATTACTACATACACGCAATCACATCACCGTGTACAGAACCGCTGCACAGGTCTCCAGAGCAGAGATCAACGCGCATGTGATCAACATCCACTGTGATGCGGATGGAAAAGAAAAACAATGAAGCTCAGAATCCTGTTTACTAAACTCCTCTGATCTCTGTTCATCTGGACCTGAACATCCTCTTCAGTCGGGTGTTTGTTACAGGCAATGTCTTCATTTTATGCCTTTAGCCACATATGTCATCATTTACAGTATTACAGAGATCAAGTGTCACTCTCAGATCTGACGAATGATGAAAGAGCTGTGCTAATCAAATCACAAACATTAAAGATCATCCTCTCTCTCTCTCTCTCTCTCTCTCTCTCTGGATAAACGTGTAAGAGGAGATGCTCACACATCTGTGGCTCACACACTTCTGCTTTTACATGCGTATGTGTGTGTGTGAGAGCTCCCCTGAGGTGGTTTCCGGGCACAGGTTCTGATTGGGCTGTGTCGCCAGCGGTATCAATTCTGAGTTATAAAGCCACAGTAATCCTCTATGCAAATGTGGCTTCTCTCCTCCTCTGTCTCCTACATACTAATTCTGTGTCACTCCATCCACACACATTCAACAGCACACGTGACTCTAATTCTCTCCTGAAGTGGTTCCAGATATTAATTAAGCAGACAGGCAGAGACAGCACATTTCCACTAACATGTACCATAATGTTCATTCAAAACTGTGGTATATATAACAGTACCGTGGTATTACCATCTGATATCCTCACTAAGGGCCTGGCTGGTCCTAAAATCAGACACAAATGAGTCAAATGCTGATATAAGTGAGTGAGAAGTCATTTTAGATCAACTATTATTAACATGTATGTGAATATCACAGCTCAGATCAGTCATTTTAATGAGAAATATCTGAGTTCTCTGACTGAGTTTTCGGTCCTCTGAGCACAGTTTGAGACATTATATGAGTTTGAGACTGGAATCTAAAGATTAACAGCTGAGAAGACCAAATTCTCTGTTTAATCTCAGTTCTGAAGATGTTAAAGAGATGATGATTGTGTCTTTCCATTCTCATAGTGCTTCATTCCCTGCAATAGACAAATCATGAACTGCATTTCCTGTAACTCCAGCAGCTCTGATTCTTCTACAGCTACATCTCATAGTAATCTTACACGCTGTACTGTACTGTACAACTCCTCTCAAATACAATGTGACATGCTGTAGGAAATCAATGCAAGGTCTAACAAACACTTAATTCTCCTTCCAGAACAGGACAAATTATTTACCCGCTTATTAGGATTAGAAATCTAGTGTTGGCAGTGAAATTACATTTTTAATGCCCTGAATACAGTTAACGCACTAGCTCACATTTTTCACATTCTTTCTGTCATCTAAAGCCAACAACGGTTTCAACCTGACATCACATTTACATCAATTTGACATTTTTTAAATTTGAACGTTCAATGCACGAATATAATACAGAAATGCAGCTTTCAACTGCAGCTAAATGATTCCTGTGGCAGTTATCTTGAATTCATTCTGAACAACTCATTTTGAACACAATGCTGCTACAGACGCAAAAGAGTGAGACACATCAAAGTCCTGGAAATAAAAGAGAGAGAGAGACCCGAATGAACTGAACCTGTAATCTAAATCCTATCTACATTATTTACATTATATTACTGAGAATCAGGCGTAGCTCACAGTAATGATGTCACTTCCTGTCGTTATGCAAGCACTGATCTGAGAAATGAAGATTAAATAATTCTGTCTGTAATGAATGATGTTTCATCATTCTTCTTGCGTGTTTGACACACTGTATTATTGACAATCGCATCATTATCTTCAGAGCTCTATTGATCTGTTGGACATGGACAGCTGGAGCTCAGTGATTGGATGATGACGATGATGATGATGCTGGTGTCGCACTGTAGCTACATATAATTAACTTACTCTGCTTTGTTTAAATCAATGGCACTGGCCTCTGGAGACGGACACCAGCGATTCCTCATAGTTACGGACGGTCAGATGACCTCATGTGACTTCTATTAAGTCTGCTCATTTGTTTACACGCCGGAGGTTCTTCCTGAACATCGACAGAGGTCGGTATCAACGCTAAAAGCATGAAATTGAAGCCTTCCTGTTTATTCCTGGTGGCCGTTTTGTGTGGCAAGCGACATAATTAAAGACGGCGGGCGAGAAACACTCACACCCTGAATGTCGCGCAGCAAACAAATCGACTGTCATCCATCTTGTTTCCGCCCGTCTCATTCCTAAGTGCCATAGCTCACTGCATCTAAATGGGCCGGAATTAAAATTGGCCGATACCCATCAAAATAACTTAGGCGAACACGATAGGTGCTATAAATAGATGGGATTCTGAACACCGGTCCATCTGTAATGTGAATTCTGAGGAGCAGCCGAGTGTTTAAGAGACCAGATCAATAGAGGAACATTTGAGTAGGTGTTTCTCCTCAAACCACTCCATTGCCTTCCTCAGAAATCCATTTGCAGTGAGCTAATGATCTGCTGTTGGGCCTCGGCAGTAAACAAAGTCTTTCTTTATTTATTTTGGAGGAGGCGAAGGGACAGCAGGCTGGAGCCCAGAGCCTGGCACAGATAACTCACTGTCTCCAAGAGCAGCAGCAGGACTGAACTGTCTGCTGAGCTGCTCTCTGAGCAAACATGCAAAGAGAGAGAGAGAGACCTGGAGAAAGACAACGAGAAGGAGAGAGAGACAGAGTGGGGATGGGAGAGAGAGAGAGAGAGAGAGAGAGACAGAGAGAGAGAGACAGAGAGAGAGAGACAGAGAGACAGAAGGGGGACAAGAGAGATAGAGACAGCAAGAGAGAGGCGTGTGGCCATCAGATCAGGTTTCTTTCGGCTCAAATAGCTATTGACCAGCCCAACCAGCTTCTATCTGTGGCTTTTTTGTCAATCTGTGGAAATTAAAGAAGAGAGAGAAAAGAAGAAACAATGGCCTATTACCACAATATTCACACTATCCATAATACACTACCCATAACACTCACACTACCCATAACACTCACACTACCCATAACACTCACACTACCCATAACACTCACACTACCCATAACACTCACACTACCCCATAACACTCACACTACCCCATAACACTCACACTACCCCATAACACTCACACTACCCCATAACACTCACACTACCCCATAACACTCACACTACCCCATAACACTCACACTACCCCATAACACTCACTACACTACCCCATAACACTCACACTACCCCATAACACTCACACTACCCCATAACACTCACACTACCCCATAACACTCACACTACCCCATAACACTCACACTACCCCATAACACTCACACTACCCCATAACACTCACACTACCCATAACACTCACACTACCCATAACACTCACACTACCCATAACACTCACACTACCCATAACACTCACACTATCCATAATACTCACACTATCCATAATACTCACACTACCCATAAAACTCACACTACCCATAAAACTCACACTACCCATAATACTCACACTACCCATAATACTCACACTACCCATAATACTCACACTACCCATAAACTCACACTACCCATAATACTCACACTACCCATAATACTCACACTACCTACTCACACTAAATCTGTGTAGTATGAAACATGCTGAAGGACTGGATGTGATGGGACGTCTGTACACTGAGAGTGAGGCCCGATACTCACCTTCAACCTTCACTCCTTCACTGTCAAAGCAAAAAACACATCCACATGATCAGCCACACACTTTAACCTCAAACCCCAATACACAAATGAAGCAGCCGTTATTTCCCCTCATTCAACTCATCAGTGTGCAGGAGTGTGTGATAAGCGGGTGTGATGTGTTTGGGTTGAGTTCTCTCGGCTGAAGTACAATGGTCAGTATGTCCGTGAGAGAATCAAATACCCAGAGGCCTCTGAGCTATTACACACAACACGGCGGCTTTGATTGGCTGCATTCAGCTGCCAAAAAGGGAAATTGAGTTGTCGCTGCCTGCCCACAGGTAACAATCACTCTCTGACGTTCCCTTCAGTACAGCTTTGAGCAGCGTCCCTATTGAAAAGATAGATATTAAATCCCAGAGGACACACACAGACACACACGCTTCAGTGCTGTGTGGAGTTTTTAGCCGAACATCTCTCTGATCTCTAGCTAGTATTCAATAAACTGTGTATTTGAGTGTTGTGTTTTGACAACCCTGTTTACTGCACTGCAGATATTTCAAAACACATATGACTTCATTTCTTCTATATGATTCACATGATTTTTTTCATAAAATCAAAGCATGCAGTGACCAGGGACTGTTAATCAGAAAACACTAACAGTATTAAAGCAGTTCATATGTGCTCATCTGCCATCTGAGGCCAGAGCTTTGAATGAAGACCAAAAATCAGGTAGATACAAACAAATAATCTGCCAAATCTCTCATATCTCATTTGTGCATGTATGCATTTAAAGTCACATTTGGTTACAAGATGCATAAAAACTGTGTTGTCAATGCACAGGTGCAAATGAGATGTGAGTGATACAATAGAGAGGAAAGTTTATCAGGTTATTATCAGCCTCAGGTCACTGTGTTATTCTGTGTCAAAGACAGAAGACAGAAATCCAGGCGGGCAGAACAACATGAGAGTGAGTTTTAACTTCTGTCTGAACTAACTTTAAAGATATTTCAGCTAAAGAGATGAGAAACGAGCTCTCGTGTAACTGTAGAGGACTGCAGCTCACTGTCTCTGCTGTCTAAGACGCCTCGTCTCTTCTGCGTCCCACAGGAGTTTGTTATCACGGGGTCTGTGTGGCAGAGAAGATCTCAGCATCAAAACCTCTGCTGTCTGCACTTCTAATGATGTCCGTGTCATCAGCCACAAACAGCCCAACAACAACAGACCAGCAGCAGTCTGATGCTGCTCAACTCACAGTTTAACAAGACGGAGAAATTCACTCTCATTACAGACTCCTCTGAATTATTCATCTGCCTGATTTTCCAGCTCTTACACTCCACCGCCTGAGGGAGCGCGAGCATCTGAGTGCTGGAGTTCAAATTCATATGCTGTGTTTTTATTTTTACCCGCCTCCTCCCTCCCTGGCCCTGCAGGAGATACTGACCAGAGGTCTCGTCCACGCGCTCCTCCACTGTGTGCTCCTTCTGATGGACCCACTCGCTGTTGCATTTGAAGTAGATCTGCGTGGCAGGCGTGGCTTTGCAGTACAGATTGACAGGTTTGTTTTTGACAATGTACGCCTCCTCCGGCTCCATCAGGAAGTGTGGGAGGGGCTCGGGTGGGTCGGAGGGGAAGGTCTCCGGGAGCTCACCCAACCCAAGATAGTCATCATCTACAGAGGGAGGAGAAAAGCATGGAAAAACAGGATTAGTGTTGAGAGCAGAACACATCAGAGAGTGTGTCTGTAGAGAGCGTGTCTGGATGCGAGCTGCATTGTATCAAATGGCCATTGAGGAGCTATTGTGTGCAGTTATCAACTGCAGGCAGCACATGTAACATGAACAAACACACACCAGCAAACACAGCACACGACAAAAACGTTTTTACACTATGACAGTAAATCAAAGCTCAACACTCAGGGGAGTGACAAAACATCTGTACTGTTACATGTGTTGTTTTAGGCAAGTATAGATAGTTAGCAATAAATATGTAGTCCGTTTAACTAACTCTAACACTGTTGCTGCACCATGACAGTAACTGACGTTTATGTTAATGTTTGCTGTGAGCGCAACAAATACCTACTATGAATAATCAGCTGAATTCTGACACCTTTCAGAAATCAAAAATTCATTCTTGGAGTTTTTCGGGCCTGAGACTGAAACCGTGAGTTGTAATTTCCACACACCAGCGCCGGGAATCTGGTTTAATTAATTCCACAGGTTTTTGTTCTGGCAGACTGTAATTACGCTGTGCTTTCATCACAACCTCCACCCCTCCTCACCAGCATCTTCCTCATCAAACACAAACCTGTGTTTATCTGCCTGTGCTGGAGCAACAGAGCTGATGATCAACAGTAAACAGGAAGAGGCCATCCAAATTCCCTTTGAGGAACATAAAACAGCTCTGACTCCAGGCCTCTCCAGCAGAGGGAAGCGCAAAGACATTTGCAGAGACATTCGTCACCTCCGAACACGTTTTCTATTCTTAACACCCGACTGGTGGCCATGAATTATTTACACAGAGAGAGAGAGAGAGCAGGCGCGTGGACACGAGAGGTTAAAAGGTAACATTAAAGATTCTCCATCACACCACAGCACCACGGTCCGATCCTGACTGTGTCTAACAAACCCTGTCAGGACGAGCGGTGAAATCACATCAGCATCAGCTGTGATGTTACAGGCCTGTAGAGCAGTTGGGGTGAGCAGGTGACACTGCATTAGCACACACAGCCCCAGGGGCTTCTGGGTAAAGAGTGTGGGCTTTTCATCACATGTTGGTACCGAATCACAGCTGACCTGTCACTAGCCCGTAATCACCTGCTAACTGAAGAAGAGCTGTGAACTCTGCTGGAGTGTGTGTCATTTAAAGAAAAGAAGAACAGGAATGTTCAAAAGTTGTTTATACAATACAAAGTTCAAGCTCTGAAATCACCTGTGACCACATCAATTGAATTTGATATTATTTTATTCCGAATTATGTTATTCTGTATCTAGACTGATTAACCGCATTACTTGGCAGATGAACTAGGTTCTTGACATTTTCAGTGGAAACACACCATTACAATTCTGGGGTGTTGCTATGCAGCTGCTAGGGTGGTCTAGATGGTAACTAGAGGTTATTTAGTATGTAAATATCCACCCCTCCACAACTCTAAATTATGACTTCAGTGTCGCCTGCAACATAAACCTTTTTGATCCTCCATCAGACGCTTTTAATCAAATCTCTGATTATAAAAATGAACTCACAAATTATTTATTCAACATAGATGTTGTTTATAGTCTTCTGTAGCCATTCTATACAAGCAGTAAGCTGTAAACTACATGAATTTACCACAGTGCACAACAGTACCATCACACAACAGTAAAATCACTAGTTACAAAGCCTCTCATTGACTATTGCTTTAGTCCACTGATACTGTCAGAAACACAAACTCAGCTAGTTATTGCTTCAGTTTTGAGTTTGCTTAAGCTGCTGTATTTCAGCACAGTCACTGTGGGTCTGTGTTATGGGGTGGAGTGACAGCAAACCACAAGAGTAAAAACAACATTCAGAAAACTTCCCATCAGCCATTTCTGTCCTGTGGCCCTGAGCTCGGGGGAGAAGGGGGGCGTGTGGGGCATATCTGAGCAAACCAGGGCAGGTTTATCAGCTCAACAATTAGCTCTGGACCAGAACCATGACCTGAGAAACTGCTGGACTCGCCAAGAATGATCACTATCTCAGTGCAACACACATGCATGCACAAACACAGACACACACAATTGATCTTGAACGTATATTGAACATTCATATTTGCCTTTTATCCAGAGCAGCTTGCAGTGTCATTCTAGTTTCATCATTACCTGCTAATCGAACCCGCTGCATGCTGTCGCGAGCACACAATACTTCATCATCTAAGCTACAGGATTGTTTCTCTGTTGTGATTTACCGATGACAGTCACCTAAGACTCCCCCGTCCTGCCAGACCAACAGACCTTGACCCAAAAACTCTCTCTCTCTCTGTCTTTGTCCATCTCGCTGCAGGGATGAGAGATCAGACAGAGTTCTCTTGCATGTCCCTGCATGCGATCTCTAATTCATCAACCTCCACAGTGCCAGAAATAATAAATACAAGAGAATAAAAAAAGAGAACAGCATTCAAGAAAAAGAAAAACATGACAAAAAATGCCCCACGCCAACAAGATAACAGTCCACATTCGTTACGCAACCCTACAGCATGTTTGGTAACGCAGCACATGCGGCGTCAGGACACACGCATGCAAGCCGTCACATCTGTCTGTCTTCAGCCGCTGTTTAATCAGTACTGTCGATCTCCTGAGCTGCAGTGGGCAGTCGCCCCTCACAGAAGATTGTGGTGTGGATACAGGGGTCCGAGGGGGCCGGTGCTGGGCTCCACCCCGTCTGCGTGCCGTCACGCTGAAGGAAATCTTCACGCCACACTGCCGGGCTCTGATGCTGGTTCTCCGGGATGTAATCTGAGTTTAGGCCTGTTATCACAATCGCATCTTGAAAAGTCAACCACACCTTCCCCTCAGAGCAGCAGCAACCTCAAAAACAAAAACAGACATGAAAGAGTCTGACCTTGAATAATAAAAGTGTTGAGTTGACATCACAAGCTGAGTGTCTCTTAATTGGCTGTGAGCTCTGTGAAAGCAGTCACAGCACAGTCATAGCATGCAGCCCCTGCGTGACCTTCATCACCTCTGCAAACTGCAACAACATGCTTAAGGCAATTAGTGTTTCATCTCGTCTGATGAATGTTTGTGTTGAAATCAAATCGCAACAGAGGTTAGTTTGCTACCCCGGATTCTGCAACCCTTTACTCTGATTTTAATCTCAAAAGAACCAAATTGCTCCCATATGAAGAAAGATTAAAATTACATTTTATAAGTTCCCACAGAATATGCACAAGTGTTCTTCATGGAAAAATATAATACCATAGCACTATAACAACAAAAAAGGCTTTGAGTTTGAATTCACATGTGAATTTGGATTACGATGCTTGTTTGTGCATAAACAAATCAAATGAAAACAAATATTGACAGGAAACGATTGTGTTTCTGCATCAGTCCCCACTGTAAAAACACTTTAAATCAGACTGACTGAGCAGCTAAACTAGCAGCACACAAGCTTAATTAGCCTGGAAAACTAGTTATTACCAGTTAAAAACAGCAAGGAACTCAAGGATGAGTTGTTTCCTAAAATGTCCAGCTGTAAATAAGATTCTTCACATATGTAAAGCATTTCTAATCCACATGGAAATAACTTCAGCGCTCGATAAACTGCTCGACTGGATGTTTAAAAGTATGACGAATGGGAGAGAAAGAGAGCGACAGAAGGTCAGGAAGTGTAAATGAAGAGTGAATATTCCAGAAAACACTTTCAGTTGAATTCCTCCTGCTGAAATGGTTCATGAAAATGAAACGCAGTCTCACAGCGCAGTGACCCGGCAGATCACAGTATCTATCTGTTCACTGCCTGCGTCTCCCACACCTGCGCTTCAGCTTCAGGTGTGCTGCGAATGCATGGAGAACTTCTGATGAGCTGAGACTTCCTGAGACCTCCACAGCCCACACTGACAGATCTGGACTTGTTGAATCTCAAGAGATCTTTATTTGCTTGTCCAAAACAGGTAGTACAGATATCATATCATGTACAAAAGCATTATCAAAACTTCATCTAAACAACACGAGATGTCAAAAGATCTGTGAAGTCAGGAACCTCAAAGACATGGGTTCTTCAAATAAAGAGGGTATGGTATTGTATTATAGTCTACCACACAAGAGGAAACGGACATTAAAGAAGCACATGAGAACGAAACGAGCACAGTGAGGATATCCACCTGAAAACAAGTGTGTTCTCTCCAGCATCACCTGATAACATCCATGAAGAAAGACCAGCAGATGCAGCTGTGGAGTTTATAAACCCTCCTCACCTCCAGTTTGTTGAGGGCCAAACATCTTCAAAGGCAGGAAAACAGCACAGACCCGCGTTCACACAGCAGCAGCCATGTGTGTCCAAACAATCCCTTCTTATGTGAGCCTGCGGGGAATAAACCAGGTTTCCTCCGAGTCTCTCAGTTCAGGTTCAGTGGAAGTCTGGCGCAACAAAGCGTCTACATCACCCAAAGCCTAATTGTTTTTTCAATTAAAGAGCGTCTTCGGGGTTTAGCGCGTGCCATGTTTAATGCAGGCTGTCAGTGGATTTTCATAGTGTGTAAAGCAGTTGATGAAAACCACTGTCTCTGGGTAATGCATGTTTTACCGTGATTTTACGTTATCCAAAGTGCTTCCTAGAAAACTCTAGAGATCTCTGAGTTTATACTGCAGCTGACGGCAACCTGAACACTGGAGGAAAATATCGCAATAAGACTTGAAGTAATTGCCAAAGACAATGGGGAGGAACGCATGTGGTTGAGCGCATTCAAAACAGCATCTCCAGCGTGCTGTCAAATCAAGAGAAAACATAATGTGTTCGAGAGAACTGCTGGATGAAATAACATGATCTGAGGAAATGAATGGATCCGTCAGGAGTGAAGGAGAGAAAGAAAGAGATGTTTTCTGACAGCTACTGAAGGAAGAGAGTCAGAGTGAATGAGATGGAAAGTCAAAATAACAAAGACAATAAACATCTTTCTGTTGGGTGACCTCACTAACTGCACACAACAAACATATCGATCAGTCAGTGCTGTCTATAGACTCACTATAGAACTAGTGACTGCTTGTGTGTGATCCTATGATTAAAAAAAGACCTAAAGAGAAATATATACTTTAATTTATATACTAATATATTTTATATTTTTATATTTATATTATATTTATGTAATTATATATTATACTTTCTGTGGAATGTAAACAAAACATTTCACAATTAAGACACTACAGAATCATTCTGAAAAGCTCTACAAATAGATTATTTGACTGAATCATGAATGCAATTGTTTTTCTGGTTAATTGCACCGCTATAATGTGATGCTATGAGGACTGTCTACACACACATACACACACATGCATATAGTTTTTTACATGTGTGATATCAGCTGGCAGTTGTGTGAAAGATAAACTGGATTGTATCAGTGCGCATCCAGATTTATGGTCCTCAGGAAAGCAGTGTATCACCCTCAACACGCTTCTCTTCCATCAGGAGAAAGTGAAGCATGAACGCCGGCATAAATCCTGCTCACTCACGCTCTCTCTCTCTCTCTCTGCTTTTATTCTCTTTTCTGTTGCTGCACTGAGAAAAAGAATGATGAGCAACACAAGAGGAAGTAAATCAGAAGACGAACAGCTTCTACTCAACACTCGTGACTAAAAGGGATTTCAGGACGTCAGCTACACATTTCTGAGATCTCAAATTATCTGTTCAATGTCACTGTCTCCACAATGACCCCTGAGAGTAACAAATAAAGTCACTTAACTGTGGGCATGACTATGGTATGTGTCCACAAAAATATGGTAGTGCAGTGGTACTCTTCTGAATCTTTTTTGCCAATACAGATTCCCATCAGATATACATTCACACAGACAGAATTATTCTTTAGTCTGAAGTTCAGACTCCAGTCTGAAACATTCACAGAAATTAAACAACAAATTCTTCAGCCAGTGCTCACAGTGTGGGGGGGCAGGACACAGCAATTAGCATGTTTCAGTCCATGAGCCTCTTATCTAAATGATGAGAGAAACACGTCATTACAAAAACTGAATGAGCACAATTGATTTGGCTGGACACATACACAGGAATATTCCAGAAAGTAGAGCAGAGATAAGATTACCAAACGCCTTCAATGAGAAATGAACAAGCTGCAGATAAGCAGCGAGTCCTTCAGTCTCTTTTTATGCTCGGATGAGCAGGCGGAGAAATGACTCAGTGTGTGAGGGTTTCTTCTGTATGTCTGATAACAGCAGGTGATTACTGTGGAAACACACAATCATTTCATTCTTTCTAGGTCAGAACAGAAGGAGGCGTCGCAGGAAGATCCGGTTGCCATGACACTCACTTCACTGTTGGCCCAATTCAACAGCAGAATGAACTCTGAACGACTAGTGAAGGTCTTACAAAAACATGACACATTTTTAGCTCCTAATATTTCATGCAGTATTTTTTCACTCTGTGTGACCATGTTTGGCACTTTTATATGAGATGCGAGACCATCAAAAGTCAAGCAGCTCTACTGAACTCAACAGAATGACATGGAGAAGTTTGGACATGCAGCATCTGTGATCAAATCGCTGTGAATGTGTAGATGAAGCTGAGCTTCCTCCGAAGAGTGTGGGTGACCCAGGAAAAGCCCTGAAGCTCTGCTCGAGTGGTCTGACTCTGAGGTCAGGCTGGATGGAGGAGACCTCAGCTGCTGTTATAAAACTCATTTCTGTGACCTGCTGCTACCATACACTACAGAAGAGCAGATCTGAGCCGAAATAGAAGCTCAAGAAAAAGCCAAGAAAACACTATTTAAACGTTTAAATATTTAAAACCACTGCAATATTCACAAAGTTCTATCCTTACCATACACTCATAGTTACATCATTTGCAAACTCATTGTGCATATATGCAAGAAATATGTGCAAAAAATTGTGCAAACCTGCGATCCATCACTCACCCCCGCAGGAGAAGTTTCTCTCATTCTCTCGGTATCTGCTGAATCTCTGTTCAGAGAACACTGTTCACACGTCACCCTGAGAATTTATATGTACAGTGCACAGAGAGAAATTAATTCCCAGGGTGTCATGGCAACAGAGCGTTACTGTGGCTAGATTTCACAAGTCAATGGCAACTGCATGTCTAAAACTGCAACCAGTTCGCCAAATATCTGAATATTTGGCTTCAAACACAGCAACACAACCATGTCAGGATTGCTGAAAATTTTATTTGAAGGCCAAATATCACACCGTGGACGCATTTTAAAGAGATTTTTTTCAAGCGGAGCGTCACAGTGTCAGAGGACACACAGAGGGCTTGTGCACACAGCAAGAGACCCGCTCTGACTCCCGCCCGCTTTTTGGATGAAAAGCCATTTTGTTGGTTGATTGTAGAATGATGCTGCTACTCAGAGAGCAGCTCCATCAGTGTGACAGAAGCAGCAGAAAGCCAGAGAGACGGTTCCTCTCCAGGGTGCAGTTCCTGTGATGGCTGAGCTGTCAAATGCCCCATTGTCCAAATTACCCAGCGAGCATTGTGTCACCACCAGGGACCAATTTACAGCGTCACGCCACCCTCTTTCTCTCTCTCTCTCTTACTCTCTCTACAGACTCAGCGTCTCCACGGCCTCACCTGAGCGCTGGACAGCTCGCATTGCTCTGAAGACGTGCTGAGAGAGACAGACTGTCGCACTGCTGTATTAACTGACAGACAGCAGCAGTTAGTGCAGTAAATTTCTCACCTAAGACTTACCACAGTTTACCACACAGACATCAAAAGAGTCATTCAAGCAACCCAGCAGAAAAACGTATTCCTCAAAGATCTCAAGAAAATAATGTTCTCTATTATGTTTTATTGAAGTATCAACTTTGTCCTAAATTCTTTAGAAGGAATTAAAATAGAAAAAAATCAGACAGGTGCCGTACTGTAAAAGTAAAGAACAATAACATAACTGTGGAGAGATCAATCAGATGAGAGATAATAAAGAAGAAAATGAAGTAAAATCGCTAATTCATAACTCTGAATTAAGGCTCTTGTTTGGTGTCGTTTACATTCAGTAAGATTATAAAGCTATTAAAAAATAATGTGTATAACATACCTCAATCATTTGGTGAGGAACACTGAGATCTCAGACTTTGGTATCTTGGTAGATGGTAGACAAATCGCTTCTTTATTTCATTTCTTTCCAGGAAAATCAAATGAAATACTGAAGAGATCTTATTTATGATTGTTATTTCTTACAGAAAATGTTGCCACAGTCACATGTGTTGACCAGCACACAGAAAGTGTTTTAGAAAGCAGACGGGGGCGGAGACTGGCGTGAGGTCACAGTCTGTCTCATCTGGGAATTTAATGATGGTGCCAATCAACTGTCACTTGTGTTCAGTGGGCAGGACGATCAGGAGAGACGGAGGAGCTCTGGTGACCCCACTGACCTCACGCTGTGCCCGTCAGCACCATGGATGATAATTGGCTGGAGCAGATACAGTCACACTCTGACCTCTGCTGTCTCAGGGTCATTACAGAACACAAACTACAGACTCGTTATATAAGTTCAGGATGACTGGCTGAAACACTCACACGGGTTAAACTGGATCATTACTGCTGAATTTACACCCGGCAAACACGCATCCTAAACTCAGTCACACATAAGACTTTATGTTACAGGCCAAGAACCGCCCACATACAGAGAAACATCACGAGTCAAACCACGTCTCAATGCAGTCGAGAAAAAACAAGTGAAGTTTCCAAGCAAATGGCCATAACTTCAGTTTTATTTACTTTCCAAAACCAAATTTCAAGTATTATATGAGTCACATCTTTGCACGGCCACATGTCTTCAGAGGGCGAGAAATGAGATGAAACTGCTCTTCCTGAACGTTCTCACTGCTGAATAAACACTCAACGTCTGTGATATCCCCCCCTAATTAAGTTCTGCATATTTCTTGGGTTTTCAGGAGTCAGCACTGCTTGTCTCTGCTCTACAGGAAACTCAACATCACCCTTTAGATAAGTGTTCATATTTCCAAATGAACTAACAGACTAATTAAACTATTTATATTCAGTTCTGATGGCTGGGCTGAGCCACTGAGACCAGCTCCATGTCCTTTAAGCCGACTGTCCTCCATCTGTTTTAATATTCCACACCATGATGCCAGGGGCAAAAGTTAAAACCCGATCTGCAGATCAAGAGTGGAGAAAAATCAGAGAAAATTAATGACGTCCAATTCACACACAACATCAATACTCACATAAAAGTCAACAGAACAGAGCTGCTTATCTCCTCTCACGCAAAGGATTGTGGGTAAAAAGGGCAAGCTCACACACACTCATGATCAATGTTAGAGTCTCAGAGTTTTCTAACTGCATTTACAAATATATTCTCCAAATACTCTACAATATAAACACAACATGTATGACTAATAACAACATAAGTAAGTACCCAACACACCCTTCTTTCCTTCTGTCTTACATACTCTGCAACTCTTCTGATTATAATGATTTAATATCAGAGACTGAGACTCAAGCTGTTAATAAATTCATTAATAAACAGTGACTGTTGATCACCAGATCAATATATTCTGATGCAGTGATAGATTTACACGAGCACTGCACTGGTTACGTCTGTGTCTGCCCTCCGTACAGCCTGTAGACTGCTGACAAATAATAAACATTATATCACACACTCTAATGCAGACAAAATGAAACAAACACAGCATTACCAAAACCAAACAAACACTTAATGTACACAATACTGCTGGTAGATTAATCACTAAATGAGACCAACTGTATATGTTGTTTATGTCACCAGCTGAACAGTTTTAAATGTTCACAGAGTAAGAGTTCACACAACACACAGAGTAAGAGTTCACACAACACACAGAGTAAGAGTTCACACAACACACAGAGTAAGAGTTCACACAACACACAGAGTAAGAGTTCACACAACACACAGAGTAAGAGTTCACACAACACACAGAGTAAGAGTTCACACAACACACAGAGTAAGAGTTCACACAACACACAGAGTAAGAGTTCACACAACACAAGAGTAAGAGTTCACACAACACACAGAGTAAGAGTTCACACAACAC
The DNA here is from genome assembly GCA_036877525.1 of Chromobotia macracanthus. Lineage (NCBI taxonomy): Eukaryota > Metazoa > Chordata > Actinopteri > Cypriniformes > Botiidae > Chromobotia > Chromobotia macracanthus. The sequence goes on along the minus strand of JAZGTH010000072.1, from coordinate 5,710,620 downwards.
ACAGAGTAAGAGTTCACACAACACACAGAGTAAGAGTTCACACAACACACAGAGTAAGAGTTCACACAACACACAGAGTAAGAGTTCTCCTGAGCTGAAGGACAATGAGGACTTCAGACACTGTCTCTAGAGGACAGAACTTTCACAGTGACTGTCACACACAATCCAGCGATGCTGCCTCTCTCTCTCTGTGTAAGTGTAGCATGAATAATCTTGTCTTATTCCACATACCTGTAAACACACACAGAACTTCCACTGGCCCAAAAACACTCCAGTGCTGTCAGATTGTCCAGAAACTCCAGAGAAACTGACTTTCTGCTCAAAGGTCTACAGCTCAAGAGATTTACGAGTTATCAGTCATTAAATATCAACTGTCTCAGATGTTTCTCCTAAAACCACTATAAACAAAAACACAAATGAGTCAGTTGTTGATATACAGTAATAGATCTAAGGAGAGACATCTGAAAAGGAACTTCAGTCTCAGTTGGTTCTCCAATGAACCTCAATGCTGACTGAGATCTAAGATTGTTCTTCACTGTGGGTCTCTGCAGCCCAACACACACTGAAGGATCTAACTGCACATCAGATGTGCTGGTGACATGCTGCAGCTCTGGAAGCAGATGAGAGGAGAGTTTGATGCGTGTTTTAATGCGACGGGACTCATGTAATGTGAAGTTGCAAATCTTTGCCTGCAGCAGCCAAATGGATCTGTATGTTGAAGAGAGAAAAGATACCAAAGATGCTGATGGTGTTACAGCAGCAATCTGAAACAACAGGGCTGATGCTTAATCACGCCCCCGGAGAGAAGACAAGCTCCGCCCTCACAAACCGTGACACATAAGACCCGCCCAACACACTGAGTCAAAATCAGAAAGAGGACAAGCTGCTTAACCCCACAACTACTTAAGTACATTAACCTGATGAACTGTTTTTGTCTGTTGAACAGGGCTGGTGATTCTTCTTTAGTGAGAGAAACCATTCAAACAGAGTACAGCTTTTAAGAATCATGCAACTGATAAAATGACACAGTCTTTAGGAAATGTAATGTTCAAATCATTGTGATATTCATAATTATTTTCATTTTTTCATCTACAAAATCATCACAAACACTGAATGTCATCATCCTGCCCAACTGGAAAAGAGACAAAAGACAAAAGCAAAAGCCCACAGGAGAGCAGAGAAACACGGTTGAAAATGGAGGTGTTAACTGTAAATGACACAGAAAGAGTGTGTAGCTGCAGAGGTGGAAGACAGAACACACACACACACACACACACACACACACACACACACACACACACACACAAACTCTGAGCTGCAGAGAGACTGTGATGTGATTTCAGCTGTACTGAAGTAGGTCAACCAGTGATAATAGAAGGGCAATGAGGAGCAAGTGAACCCCCCCAACCCACCCGTCTCACTACCATTACAACAGAGACAGAGAGAGAGAGACAGGCCAGCCCCTACAGAGACACAGACACTCACAGACCACCATCACCAGCCCAACCACACGTGCACAGTCAAAACACACACACACTCATTACCAAACTCTTTGTCATGGTGCTGGAGGTCTGGGCAGAGTTGTATCTGCAGGGCGGTGGAGTTTGATGAAGGTTAAGATGGTGGGCTGGTGATGTATGGGATGTCTAACATCACATCTGAACGTCTGATATCACTGGAGAAACAAAACCATCTGACCCACCAGATTTCAGAAGGTCTGAAACACACCAGTGACCAGCAGAAAATCTGCTTTAACACACAGCTGCCTCCACTCGACCCTCTGCCTGACCTCTCTTTCTCTCTCTGTTTCTGAAGTACAAGGTGATTCTGTCCATCGTTCTCATGCATTAGTCATTAGAAAGCCAAGAAACTCTTGTGAAGATGCTTCTGCCCTCTGCCACACAGATATCAAAGCTGACCTGAGATCAGTCGCTCAATACCACCTGAAGTACACACAGATGCTAACACAATAACCCATCCTGATTCAGTTAAAGCAGCCTTAAGCTTCAGTTCATTGATTATTCCAAACGTATCCACAGAGAACCCAACTTCTCTTTTCATGTTAATGCAACTTTACTTTTGCAACTGGTAAACGGTACCGAAGCATTCGGGCCCTCACGACCAGGCTATGCAATAGTTTCTTCCCCATGCTATCAGACTCCTCAATACATAGAAACTGGATCTGAAGGAATACACACACACACACACACACACACACACACACACACACACACACACACACACATACACACACAACTGTGCGTCCTCCACCCTGCAATGTTTTGCACGCTAATACTTAGTCATATGTTTACACTTATGTTACCACTTATATTTTTATTTCACCAGGATCACTCTGGAACAGAACTGTGTGCTGGTCGGCGCTGCACTGGGATTACTACGTCCATTGTCTGCCACAGAAGTCATTGTACGGTCTTGTGCTGTCTGCACTATTGCACTTGTGCACTTTATGTATAAATTATTTAGCCTTGTAGTTCTGTAATGTTCTGTGTTTATGTAGCACCTTGATACGTTGGAGAAACGTTGTTTCGTTGCATATGGTTGTACTTGTATATGGCTGAAATGACAAACTCCACTTGAACTTGAACAGCATCTGTACGAATTTTACGTAAATAACCAAAACTGTTGACTTACATTTAGTGACTTTGCTTTTAAACTTAATATTTGAGAAGGTATTTTATTCAAAACAGCTTTCAGATAGTAAAATGACACACAAAGGTTTTCATTTTTTGCAAAGGATGTTTTGCTTTAGGGCCAGACTTCTGCTGGGCAGCACGATGCATATGTAAAAAACAGAAGCTTTCACTAATATGTAATGCATGTTGCCGTGTCTCTCATTTGCTGGATAAATGTTTTCAGTAATAGCAGTTTCAGAGCTGAAACAGCTCGGGGTTTCTCCACCTCCGTCTGCATCTAAACACCCTCTTCTTCCAGGCAGAAATTGCTCATTGGGCCAATTTAGGCTGCATGGCAAACATGTTTCCTCCAGAGCCTTCACTGCCAATCACACCAGCAATTGTGGCTTTCCAGCTTGTTTTCCACTGAGCTTCAGGCCTGCAGAAGTCCTGAGCCAGGCTTTTCTGCCTGCATGTGTTTCATTAAGAGCTGCGTGTGAGAGGAACGAATGCTCTCGTTACACTGATGGACGGCAGACAACCTGAATATGTACGAGATGCTGTAGTGTGAGACTGATTGATTGAGAGACACTTATAAGAAACTCTGGCACCACAAACCCAGTTACCTTGCTCTGAGCTGGTTCTGACTTATTACTGGTGAAAAACAATCATTGTAACTGATAATAATAGTGTTTGTTTTCACTGCATTTGTGTTTTCACTGTATTTGTGTTCAGTATGTAAAGATCTGCTCACCTAGAAACATATGTTTCTGTCTGTAATCTGCATCTATGTTGAGACAACACTATGAAACAGTAAATGTTTAAGACACTCAGAACTCATTACATTTATGCTTAATGTGGCTTTTCATACGGCCTACTTCATTCACACAGACAGACAGACAGACAGACAGACAGACAGCGCAAGCCTCTGTAGTGAAGGGCAAAGACCTCCCTGCTCTTCTGAAAGTTACAGACAGATGTTCTGCGTTTGAGACACTAGGGCTCCAGTTATTGCTCCCTGTCTTACACAGAAACCATTGCACACGGGGCGAGCCGGATCCGGGCAGCCGGGCATCACCCTGTAACACCCTCGAACCCCCCACCGCCAGCCAGACAGCTGTGATGAATGTGCTAACTGCTCCAGTGAGCAACACAACCACTGAAAGCACCCAACATTATCATAACATTTCACCTCTAATCCTGATCAATACTGAGAAGATTTATGAGATGTGTCTCACTAAACCGGCCGCCCGGCCCCTCAGAGTGTGCCAGCAAATTTGCTCCACTCGTTTCTGTCCAGACCAGAACTTTAGATGTTAAAGAGTGTGGAGGCTGGGTTTGTGACGCATTGAGAAACTGACTTCAGGTCGTTTCATTTTCACCTTCTGGTTTTTAAGAAGTTAAAATGAAGCAGTCTCTGTGGAGACAGAATGCGTTTCACAAGCTCTCGATGCAGATTAAACTTTCTGCTGCTGTATTTTAATTTCTGATGAAAAGTCTTGGGTCATGTACTTGTCTCATGTCTTGCACATTTGGTTGTTGTTTACAGCACAAATTCCACATTATACTTCAAATGACAGCCAAAAAAGTATACAAAAGCGTACAATATACCCTTTAACAAACAATTCATTAATATTTATTTTATCTTGTGGTTTTTAAGGTCATGTCTGTGTTAACATCTGTCAAATTTATCTGGCTTAAAATTCAACTTAAAGTGTCATGTAAATTTACACCAAAACACTGTATCGTTTGACTGGATGCACAACAAAAGATACGGGAAGCTTTTCTACTCTCTTTTTAAAAGATGTGAAAGCCTGTTTATTTCTCTGTCCTAACTGTGCGTGATTATATGGTTAGCTGCACTTTATTATTTGCAATTAGCATAGCGACCCACGATCCAATCAGAACAGAGCTGTGAAACCGCACTTCACCACAGTATGAAGTCAGTACAGCACAGAGTCGGTCCTGGCACATTCACAGAGTCTCAGGATGTGTAAGTGTCCATTACTGTATTACCTTTATTATATCTTCGTCTATATCTCAAATATGAGGTCATACATTTACATTCAGTATAAGCTCTGAATCCATCAGGACTCACACAGATGGGCAGCGACAAACTAAAGCTGATTTCACTCCGCCGATGATGGCCGCATCAAACGCGCTTCAAATCACAACGCAGTAAAAACGCAATTTTGCACAAATGCGTCTCCAGGCGGCCTTTGAGATTTCTGGGTTCTGCTGCATCTAATCAAAGGGGGGGGTGCAGCGCTGCAGGACAAGTCACCTAACCATCGGGCCACTCCCCTGGGCTAAACATGTGGAGCTGCGATCAGAGAGAGCTGTGGAGGTGAGCTTCGTACTCTGGGCTCTATCATTTGAAATCCTGTAAAATAGACAAGCGTCACATATTTCCTGAGTAGCTGCAGGACAGTGTGGAGCCACTGGATAACCTGATGCCAACCTTCAGACAACATCTCACATACAGCTAAAGTGACAGTGTCCATTAAGAGAGAGAGAGAGAGAGAGAGAGAGAGAGAGAGAGAGAGAGAGAGAGAGAGAGAGAGAGAGAGAGAGAGAGAGAGAGAGAGAGAGAGAGAGGGGCGCCACCTTCGCCACACAGTTTAAATGCAGTCGAGTCTAAAATAAGAGTTTAGAGTGAATATAGCAGGACAGGATGTGCAGGATGATATCAGATGAATCTGTGATAAGAGAAACATCCATCTGTTTATTCCTGATCATACACTGAAGAAACTCACAGATGAACACTTCATCAACAAATAATCTATTACACCAGCACTGACAGCAACCCCCATTATTTGCACCTTTACAAACAACAGAAATACATTATAAAAAAAAAATTAAATATACTTTAAAAATGCATATTGTTACTGTGCAATTGCAATGCACAAAGTCACAAAGTCTGTGTGTATTATTTTTTCGGACATGATTTGTATGAATTGCTGGTCTGTTATTGTGATATCATGGGTTTCTCAGCCCTACACTGCACGAAAGCAGCCAATCACAGTTTAACATCTAAGACGACCACTTCCTGCCTAAGATTAACCTTCAGTGTGGACTTAACCTCGGCCTGCCGGACTGCAGCGGAGGAAAAGTCTTCACCCTTCAGTAACCAGCTGAAACTTCAAAAGAACAACAACAATGTGTGTCTAACCATAACACCACACCGCACAGAACATCTCAGAGGATCTCTGTCAAAGACACGTCAACATTAACATACAGCTAAACCACCTGAAAGACAGCAAACCATGTGAAGAGAATAGCAGAAACCACATCAGAACCCTGGAGCAAATTACAGCTCTGCTTCTCTCGCTATTGTTTCATAAGACACCAACTGGATTTAAATGGGAAACACTTCCACAGCTGTTTTCTCTCCCAATTCATACAGTTGATTCATGACATGAGTTTATAATGACATCGTCTATTCTGTTCATTCACATTTCATTCATCAAACACATCTTCCACCCCCATCCCCCTGAACAGAAGAAGTAGAAACCAACAGTGATTTGTCTGTGAAGTACACTCTTGCGTTTATGAGATGTGACGCAGGTGAGATTACTGTAAATATTCTGACTGAACAGATTCTGGGTGAGAGTGAGCTGAACCTGTCACTCACTGAAGAACTGTCTTCAGGAGGTCCTGAGGTTGAGATTGGGCTGTGGTCAGAGGTTAAACTCATTACAGACTGGGCGTTACGGCAACGCCCCGGGCTCCTTCTCTCCCTCTCTGCTCTATTTTTGATGAGTACAGGGACCCGGAGAGCTCCGCTATGCTGTTAATATTTCATAACACAGAGAACATCCTCCCTCCTTGTGATGCCCACGGCAACGGGTTGCGACTGCACTCGCCTCTTAGAGGCAGCATGGAGAGCAGGTGTCATTTGCACACGCTAATTGAACTTCGCCACGGGTCAGTGCGCTTTCCTGTCTCCCTGAACCTCCACTCACACAAGCGTTCAGCGCGACTGTCTGCGAGTTCAACATGAGCCGCACTTCTCCTGCAAAAACATGGAGCACTGGCAGCAGGAAAAGCAGCATGTGTGAAGTGGGCTGGTGCAGATGTTTGAGGGTTTCTCCTCTGATAATTCAAGGTTTTGGCAGGTCTGTTTGTTCATTTCAGGCCAGATCACTCATCCACCTAAACACATGAACCAAATTTGCCTGATCCCAAAATCTCATTTTTCTCAACATCTTTGCTTAATTAAATCTTTTCTGTTCATTACCACGGTTCAGCAGGAACTGTCAAATGATGATTCAATATCATTAGTGAGACACATCAGTTACAAAAGAAAAATTCAATGATCTTTTAAAATGAAGTGTGTGATTTCTGTGTCACTGGAAACACCGCACAGAACCACAAACAGAACAGCTATATTCAACCCAGCTTTAAACTCTCAGCTTATATCCTATAAAGATAACTACAAACACACTGGCTGTTCCTCAAGACTAAAGTATTATTTATGTGCTATTCTTTAGCTTGTGACTGAATACACATTTGCGACTTTTGACATCTATCTCACTAATGCTTTTTATTAGATAACAGAAAGTAAATAATCATTACTATTCAAATGAGAGCAATAAAAATCAATAAAGGCGGATCAAGTGCTTTCAGGCTGCAGCTAATGCAGGTGAAGAGGTCACGCATTCATTCATCATCATAAGATGTCACAAAACACCTGCTGCGGCTGCTGATCGACGCATGTTTTCATGTCTCACTTCCTGTTAAAATCATCACACGGGAGTCCACTGTTCTGAAACAAAACACAAGCCAAGCTTTCATTGTCAACATCAAGTCAACAAACTAACGGTTTACAACAGAGTTTACAATGTTTGCCAGAATCAGAGCAACCAGGTTTACATGTATGTAAACTGCACGTGATCAAACTGCACTGAAGCGTCTCACACATCAGAACAGCTTTAATACATGCAAATGCTTTTATAAATGGGACAAGCTGAAATAAATGAGAATGCATTCAAAGAATCAATTAATGTTGTACTGTTGGTGAACTTACTGCTTCTACAGTGTCATTACAGAGAGCTGACAGATTACAACACACACAGTCCAATGAAAAATAAACTGTGTTCTGTACATACAATGTTTCTAGTGTGAGAATCAAAGAGCAGCTGTTAACTGTGATTAATGCTTAAAGTGGCATGTGTGGGTAAAATACAGGTCAACATCAAATTTAAAACACAAGTGCGTCGTACATCAGACCACATGTCAGGAAGCACATGTTGTGTTCACCGCTGTCTTTAATTAGGGTCAAACGTCATTGCCTGTATTTGTTTTCATTTGTGAGATTTATACGGCTTCATCTGGATGGCTAACACGCAGCAGACGTTCCTGTCTCTAATTGTTGAGAGGAAGCGTGTGTTTGTGTGAGAGGAAGAAACCTGCACGCATGAATCAGCTGTCAGCAGACAGGAGATAAACACGGTTTTATCTGCCACTTCAGACACACAGATATGAAGAGACGGTCATATATTGTAGAGCTGCACTGAAACATATTTTTTGGCCTGTTAACCAGCTTATGCGTTCAATCTCCATGTCAAACTCTTCTAATGCTGCTAATAAACACACACACACACACTTCTATAAGCTCAGCCAAGCAGGAATGCAGCTTCATCTGAAACAACATTTTTTTTCATCAGTGATCAGGCAAATAGGACGTGCAAAATATTTTATCAATATTCACAACCTCCAAAATGCAGCGATCAATTTTTACACACAAGAGTTTATGTTCATTGTTTCAATAAAACAACAGACACCAGTCAACAGAAACATCAACAGTAACTCAGAGAGAGAGCTGAGACACTCGAGAACACACCTCAGTAGCTATTTTGCTGGTGGTTACCACTGAGTTACAACCAGTAAGCAAGTGTGGTCTCTCTCTCTCTCTCTCTCTCTCTCTCTCTATATGCATGCTCACAGTCAGTGGGCCGTAGTTAAAGGCAGCTTCTGCAAAAGGAATCCTGTTATATCCATGATATCAAAGCAGGAAATTAAACAGTTTATTTCAGTTTCTACTGTCTGCTTTTGAGAAGAGAAGAAAAAGCACCCCATATGCATCCTGTTCAGTGTTCTGGACTCGCTGATGCCTTCTGGCAGGTTATCAATTTGTTGACAAGCACACACAATTTTACATCAGCCTCACCTTCTGTTTCCAGCGCTGTCGAGTCACTGGTGGCCAGTGCTTGAGGTTCAGCTAATGAAAGCCATGTGTCACCCGGCTGCCCAGGCCAGGTTTGGGCTCACTCAAGCCTGCGACCCTCCACATTTCAGGGCCCGTCAGCCCTCGCCCGGCCCGCTCCTCTCATTAGCACCTCTTTACACCCATCTACAGCCGCCCCGTTTGACCCTGACAGGCCCGAACCCTCCAGCCCACTCGGTCTAGCACCCACCTCTGCTCCAGACCCACCATGTGACTTCTAGTGTGACTGTCTTTGAACTGACACATACTGACAAGCACAAAGTCTCAAGCGAGACGAGCCATCCGTGTGTCAAAAGACGGGCCCGTTGGCCTCACGCTCAGGTCGCTCATTAAACGGGCCCCTGTGATGACCCTCACAGCAGCGCTGCGGGTCCCACCAGCTGTTTCTGCAAACGACTGCTATTTCATTTTTATACGAACTGTGCCTGTTAATCTGGGGCGTGATGGTGATGATAGGGCTGCGGACGAGCGGGCGATTTCATCTGCTAATTAACGGCTTTAGTTTCATTTCCAGCCTCAGCAGCACATATTACCAGCAGAGCTTTCAGCACTTTTGCCAATTAATAAGAGACGTCTCAATTCATTGGTTTAATAAATGTGTTAATTCTGTGAGCAGGAGGCGGAAACAGCGGCATCATACGAGATGAATTCACTCCAATTTAATTTTTTGGGGTTGGGGCTTAACTATACTCCCAACTCGAAAGTCATGATAAAGTTTAATCAGCACAGCACGTGTGTCCTGGACGTACGAGCGAACAGATTCCAGAGGAGTTTTTCTATTACTGATTCTAGCCCTTCAAACGCGCCACTGCTAATGAAGCTGAACGACTCTATTATTAAGTTACCACAGAAAATCCTCAAGGCAAATGTTCTGATGGTCTGCAAAGAAAACATCTTTACAGGATAATGGCTCTTCCTCTAATTACGATACGTGTGATCGCTTGTACTTGGTGTGGAGCTTCTTCTCTTTGAAGAGGGTCGGGAACTCTCAAGCCATTTCTGCTTTCAGCCAGTCAAATCCCTGTTATTCTTTAAAAAGAAAAGGGGGCGGGGTTTAAAATTAAACTGAAAAGCAGTGAAGGAGCAGAGAGAATGTCTGGAATATAACCGAGCCATGAGTTCAGCTAACAGGTAAAGTACCATCTCTAAACTACAAATAATAACAAAAAAGTTAATTGTTTAATAAACAATAAATATAAAAAATGTATATATATATTCCTGGGACACTGGGCAGGCAGGAAAAATAATCTTTATTGTGTGTCCCTTCACCTTTGGTTTGTATTGTAACGGTCTCTCTGTGTCTGTTTTGAGCCCACACCCACTGAATGATAAACACTTGAATTGGGATTGAGGTTTCTGGGGATGAAAGGTCATCTTGTCAAAAGTCTGGGATTGCTCACAAATCCTCTGTTCTTGACAGATCTCCACCCCCCCAAATGAGCCATAATCTACCTCTGAACCTCCTAAACAACTCCATCTGAGAGAGAGAATGACAGAGAGAGAGAGAGACAGAGATGTAGAGAGAGACAGACAGACAGGCAGGGTGTGCCCGCGCACTCTTCTGGTCACTTGCTGGTAATGGCTTTTTAAAGCAGCACTGAAAGCTTTTTTCATCCTCTTGTCAAGCTTGTTTAAATAAGTTAATTGTTTCAGGTCTGCGGGTCTCTGGCTGTCAGTACTCACTGTTTTCTTCAGGTCACTGAGAGACCAGGCTCAGGAAGAAAATCCCTTTGAGTTTACTGAAAATGACAACACAATGATCAGCTCAAATACTAACTGTCTCTCAAAAAGTTGTCCACTGTCACAGTAAAATTATATTGCTAATGGGACATTAAATGGACAAGTTTGTCTAAGATATTTCTCAAAGAAACATAAATCTCACACAAATGACTATTGTACTCAGATTTGTTATAATGCCAATGTATATAATCCCACTTTTACTGTATGACAACAATTGACTCATTTGTCTCTTAAGATTTACAGAAAGGTTTGAGACAAGATTGAAATAAATAAACAGAATGCAAAAATACAGAAATTTTCTATTAAATAAATAAACAGAATCACAAAAAAACAGGGCCTATATCCTGTATATCACAACACATTATATAATGTCTTTATAATCCACCCTGACAGACACTACATCCAAATATGAATTGGACTGGTTTGGAATGGATATTGATTTAATACAGGCACTGATGTGAACTGACAGGTCTGTTGTAAGATCAAGGCACAGACGTTTGGCTCGTGGCAGCCATAAAGTTAAAGAAGAAGTGATGATTACATTCCTGGATGTCATAACTCCTGTTCTATCCAGGATCACAATTGGATCACACTGACAGTGTGAATCCTCCACTAGATGAATTAAAAGCAGGGCTCATTACAAAAGGCTGAACAATTTACAAATCTCATTAATATCTCATTTGTTTCTTCTAGACAGCAGACGTCATCTGCTTCTCAAATGTTTTTCTAGAGGCCTGAATGCCTCCTGCTGAGATCTAGAGAACATCTCAAAAAGTGCTCAGATTTGTCTCAAAATCACAGATCTGAATATGAACTTTTTACGAATTCCTTCAAAATGAAATGATCCAAGCAGCTTTTCGCCTTAGTTGTTCAGCTCTAAACTCTTACAGGATGCCTGTGTTGAGCAATGGAAACAAATGAAAGCTTACATTTCAAACAGAACTTCATGAAGTCTTCTGAGGAATGAAAGAGCAACATCTGAACTGTGAAAAGTTCCTCTGAGTGATTTAATCATGACAAAGCCAAAAAAAACATCAAGTCAGTAACACATTATAGCTGATCTGGCTGCTACTGTCACTTTAAGGTGCAAACACCCTTCATCTACAAACTTCAGCTGTGGCAAGCCAAAACACAGCCAAATGTTGCAAAACAAATAAAAAGAGCTGCCAGAGGGAGCGCGAAAGCCACGTTTTACAGGCGAGCGTAATTCCAGTGTGGCTTTTAACACAGAAACCACATAAAAAGACGGTGGAGGTGGACGGGTCGATGGCTGTGTTACAATAATTTGAAAACACTCCAGAGTTCACAGCTTTGCAATGTATCAAATTGCTCATTAGCATGCATGTGGTACGGCCCCACAGAAATCAATAAATCAGCAACACTCGCCTGGCTCCTCGTCCCTCAGAGTACTTATTATTGATCATAAACGAAGCAAAAATGAAGCTGCAGCGGAGAGAACCAAATTACTTATCTCTGCCTCAAAAAAACACCTTCTTAGGTGAGGGAGACTGTCAAAATGAGACGATTTCGGTAACATTTCAACAACATCCAGCAAAAGAGCTTTCAGTGTGACTTTTTTTAATGTTACAATAAGATGTTTGATGTCTAGAGTCAGCTGTAATTAAGCCATTGAGACAAAACTACTATAAACTGGTCAAGCTAGTCGTTCACGTGCTAGTTAAGAAGCCTGATGGAGATACTAGCGCGGCAGTTTCTAAAACACAACATATGCTGGTAATACAAAAGCCTCAGGAACACTCAAGTCGAGCACAAATAGGCCATCTGTAAAAAACATGAGGAGAGGACGGACACCTGCGACTGGAACGTTTACTGGATTCCTTTCATGAAGCCCACTGGGTTTCAAATTCTTGCCCTCTCTTTTTGTTTGGTAAAAAACAACCTCTTTTTACTCAGCGGGGCACGACAGAGCCAAGGCACAGATTGGACTAATGAAAATACTGGAAGAGAGAGAGAGAGAGAGGCAAGGAAGACAGCAGAGAAGAGACACAAGATGTCTCCAGAAGAGAACACATGAAAGTGGAGGCGTGCTGGTACTACAGATCACATCCCCGTCACTCACACATTCTGGAAATTGCTGAGGACTCTGATGAGTTATTTAGGCACCGGGTTCTGTATGTGCTCATGGAGCTGAAGACTTCTAAAGGATTCTATGTTCTCTACATGGAGGAACTCTTTGGCGCCTCGGGTTTCGATTCTCTCTTTTTTCCCAAACTGTTTCCGAGACTGCTGGGAAGCTCCAGCGTAAATTTGCAATTCCCCCTTGATAATCAGCCCTGCCGAGAACATATCTCAATATTGAATCAACTGCCCTCTCCTCTGTACTCTCCATTACTTCCACAACACGTTTGTTCATGAATTATACGTCCATAACGACCAGGATTTCCATATTATGTTAATAGCACAGTGAGGGCCGTCTACTTCATTAAATAAAGCTGTTAAAGAATTAATCTGATTACAGAGGCATGGAGTTTGCTTTTAACAATGCAGGGCTGAAAAACGGCTTGTGTTTCTCATGATTATTTTGATATGGAGTGATCTGCTGTCATTCTTGCACCACACAAAGTCATCGGCTTCATCAGTGTGCCGTCATTCAAACCCGCTGTCATGTCACTTCAGCACGCGGCTCATGTACCAGCCTACACATGACGAACGTTCAGAAAATCATTACTGACATCAGAAGAAAGAACAGCCATTCTGAAGGTATCTCACACACAGTTCTCTGATGTGATACACCAAACACTGTTTATTCAAAATCAAATGCACGCCCTCAAAAAAAATCTCCTACAGACTCCTACAGAGCGTCATAAGAGTGTTTTACTGTGGATTTACTGACAAGCAAAAACATTTGAGTATTGGGTATTGGGTGTTACAGTGGGTTTTTTTTTTTACATCCACCAAACGGTAAAACAAAATGGATCATTTAAGAACACTGCTGGTCAACGTTCAGAATCACCTGACTAAAATGTTTCTCATTCTTAAATGTTTTAAAAACGTTTTGTAGGCAAAAAATAAAATTGTCAACAATTCATTTATTTTATTACAAAATTAAGTTTATTTAAAAAAAGGTTTTTGAAATGGACAAAATAATTAAGAAAAGCAGCCAATAAGAGCTGTATATAAGCATCCGACAGCATCACTGCATGTACCGACTAAGTCTCTGAATGAATGTAAACAGTTCTTTGTAGCGTCTCTCCTGCGGATGTTCAGATCTGTGAGGAGGAAAGCGTTGCATTAGTGGCGTCTGGGTTAACAGATATCTCAGAGTGTGCCCACCTGTGCATGTGGTGCAGTCATCTGTCTGACAGCTGCTGGCTCTTCTCCTCAGGAGGTTCTGTTAATGGCTCCTCCCCCCCTTCAGAGGAACCGTGAGATGGTCGTTCACTTAACCCCGTCAACTGTCCTACCAAGTCAATTCACATTTGTGCTCTGAGAAATCAATGATTCATGAGATAAGAGGGCTGCAGAAACAAACACACACTGCCCTTTCCAACCCCATTTTTCCCCTCAGGAGTGCAAATTCCCCTCCTTACCCCAACCACAGCGCTTCAAGATGGAGGAATTTTAGTAATGATAAGCCACAGGGTGAATACGATCCCACATGGACCCAGTTCTCTGGACTCTGTCTAAGAGCTACCAATCATCAGAGACAGCATACAATTACTTCACAGACGGGACATTTAAAGAATGAGAAACCCTGCCCTACATAGCCACAAGAAATCACACAAACGCTTGTTCTTTTCTTAGACTTTCCAGAACTTTAATTCTGGGATAGAATGAAGAATATATGTTTAGTTTTCAATGCGAGTTAAGCTACGTCAACATCATCTGTGGTATGATGTTGATAACCACAGAAAAGTTCTGAATAAATCATTTGTTTCAAAGCAAAGAACTCCAAGTAAAGCTTGTATATTTTAAAGTATGCATGTGAAGTCTTCCCTAGAAAACTGAATTGCTTAAATCATTTTCCTAAATCATCTCCAGGGCTCTGCTGTTCTAGGTGGATTAACTTCTATTGTACATGTTTTACTGTAGCCATAAGTTTTGCTTTAAAAACACAATTTAATTAAAACCCTGAATGAAATGGTTTTCTGTGGGAATCAATGGAGGTTCAAAGAGAACGAACAGAATAACTGTATGAAAAGACTGCAGTTCAATCAACAATCACATCATTCAACAAAGTCTTCCCAGATTCATCTCCTTAAGGTGGAATGAAATATTGAGCTTAAATGGATTACAACATCCAGCCTGTCGCTTGGAAAGCTAAATTAGTTTGAATGATAACAGAAACGTGAGAAAGAGGATGGCGGCATACATGGATTTTTCTGCTCATATGAAATATTAATGGCCAATATTAGCCATCTTTGTCACTTCACTCACAGCTGAAGGTGCTAATGGAAGTGGAGCGTGCTGGAGGTGACACGCTGGGGAGGGTTTGAGGCTCTCAGAGGGCGTGCACGACTCAAATGGACTAATAGTACTGATGACTTCATATAGCTCCATGACAACAGCACCCCACCGGAAGCGCCTGCAGTCCCGCCCTCCAGAACCGCCGGCTAACTTTGACATGAATGTAAAGTGACCTGCTGGTGTTGAGCGGGCGGCCAAATGTCACAGTCCGTGATATGATAGAGACTGGAGATCTACACACATAAGCGTCAGAGGAGTTCTTACATCCCTCATATATAAGCGAGCGTCGCCTAGCTGAGGCGCTCATACAGTTTCAAGATGAAGGGAGAACACTTCTTACCTTTAGTGAATATAAAAAGGGTTGGGTGAGAACAGACAAGGGCTACGAAGACAATGCACTGATTGGATACGTTAGCATATCACATGACAGGCTGGGGCGGGGCATAAGGAGAGGTAGGGCAGATCCCCACGGCCCTGCGCTTTAGAGTTCACGTAATCCTGCTGGGATTAAGTGCGATTCTGAGCTCCTCTTGGCAAGCTCTTACTTGCTAAAAGTCTAAAAGTCTTTTTTCCCCTCAGTTCAACTCTTTCCTTTCTTTTCCAGTCATTCCCCACATCCCCCTTCCTCCCAAACGGCTTCTTATTCATTATTCACTCTTACACTCTTGCCCTGGTCTTTCCGCATGCCCCCCGCCCTTCAACACACAGATCACAATTCTGCACAGGTTCCAAGAGCTTCTGGCGATCACGCAGGTATGTGAAGGGGAATTCTGGGAAACAGGAGCAGAGAAAGGGGTTGCGGCTTTCAAATAAACACACCTTTATCCTATAATCTCCTTTAAGACAGATTCAGTTTCATTTGTGAAGTGGCATTATTACCAGTATTCAAAGCCGAACGCTTGACAGAACATCAAACACGTGAGAGGTAATTACTGATTGTCAACGACAGTGTGTGTGTGCCTGCAGGGGTCCTGTCACTGGCAGACCTCTCTCACCTCATCTGTGTTTAAGTGCATTAATATTGCACCGCGCCTGGTGGCGGGGTCAAATGGCCGTCCATCTCCGAGAAAATGGGAGGGGGACATCAAGCAGAATAGTTTCCTGCTGGATACAGTGAGAGATTCAGCGGTGAGCTGCCACATGGAAGACGCCACATGAGTCATTTACAGGAAATATAATCCTCCTCTCTCCTCCATTAGCAGTACATATGTCCTCACTATCCGTCAGCAACACAACAGATTCTCTCATTTACTGCTTTATGTCATAGAGAGACGCCTGAGACGTAAAACAGCACCATGATTTCGCTGTGATGTTTTTTAGACAACAATACTATGGTATATGAATATGTTGATTATTCTGTACCACAGTATTTGCGTATGTAAGAACTGTAACATTCTATAATAGTGAATGATTAAAATACTCCTATACCAAAGTGCCACAATATTTCTTCTCTGTGACACTGATGTTGAATGTACTGAGCTGGTTTTTTATAGCAACACAAAGGAAGAGATGAAGAGTAACTGCAGGTAACACAGCACCTCGACCCTGAAGTCAGAAATCACAGACATGACTGACATGCTGCAGTTCTTCTGGTAAAGTCCACATACAGTATCAGCGAGAGAGAGAGAGAGAGAGAGAGAGAGAGAGAGAGAGAGAGAGAGAGAGAACAAACACTCCTGCACATTAAAGAATGTACGATTGTGATTGCGTATCGATTTAGAGCAGCGAGTTCTGTACAGTCCAAACATGTGACAACACATCTATTCAAGCTGATTTGTGAATATAAGTGACACCACTGTTAACCTTAACTAACATTTACTGCAAAAACTGTGAGTGTTAACAATAACACACATAATGTGTGGTAACGTGCTAAAATGGAACACCAGGAAGCGGCAGATAAATCACTGTTGATGTGAAAAAGATCCTGCAAATGATCACAGATGTTGTACAATTTATGACCTTTCAGTGTGTGGATTTCTACTCTAACGTCTCGCTCCGATGCGCCTCGTCCACAATGTGAGGCCCATTATGTTCCATGTTGCATTTTAAATTAGATCCATATTCACTAATTACATTCATGACAAAGACATTTTCTGGAATCTACAAAGAGAAAGAGCAGAAAGAGAGAGAGAGAGAGAGAGAGAGAGAGAGAGAGAGAGAGAGAGAAAGAGCAGAAAGAGCGAGAGAGAGAGAGAGAGAGAGAGAGAGAGAGAGAGAGAGCAGAAAGAGAGAGAGAGAGAAGAGAGAGAGAGAGAGAGAGAGAGAGAGAGAGAGAGAGAAAGAGCAGAAAGAGAGAGAGAAAAGAGCAGAAAGAGAGAGAGAGAAAGAGAGAAAGAGCGAGAGAGAGAGAGAGAGAAAGAGCAGAAAGAGCGAGAGAGAGAGAGAGAAAGAGCAGAAAGAGAGAGAGAAAGAGCAGAGAGAGAGAGAGAGAGAGAGAGAGAGAGAGAGAGAGAGAGAGAGAGAGAGAGAGAGAGAGAGAGAGAGAGAGAGAGAGAGAAAGAGCAGAAAGAGAGAGAGAGAGCAGAGAAAGAGCAGAAAGAGAGAGAGAGAGAGAGAGAGAGAGAGAGAGAGAGAGAGAGAAGAAGCAGAGAAAGAGCAGAGAAAAGAGCAGAAAGAGAGACAGAGAGAGAGATAGAGAGCAAAGAAAGAGCAGAAAGAAAGAGAGAGAGAGAGACAGAGAAAGAGCAGAAAGAGAGAGAGAGAGAGAGAGAGAAAGAGCAGAAAGAGAAAGAGAGAGAGAGAGAGAGCAGAGAAAGAGCAGAGAAAGAGCAGAGAAAGAGCAGAGAAAGAGCAGAGAAAGAGCAGAGAGAGCAGAGAAAGAAAGACCAGAAAAAGAGCAAAGAGAGAGAGAGAGAGAGAGAGAGAGAGAGAGAGAGAGAGAGAGAGAGAGAGAGAGAGAGAGAGAGAGAGAGAGAGAGAGATGAAGAGGAGGGTGGATTTTAGCGGTCTTACGGGATTGGCGACAGAGAGGTCACAGGGAGGTTATTCAAACAGAACAAAACACTGAAAAATTAAAAGCACGAGCTTAAGAGAGCAGAACTCACAGCACAAGTGTCACGACCACAGAGCAGATCTGTGGAAGCAGAGCGCGCGTCTTCCACACGGGTGATCACACGTGTCCACAGCAAACGTTTAACTAAACGAGCGGATGTGAGCATGTGGGTTAAGTGTGCAGCCGGTGGACTGAGAGGTGAGGTAATGACTCTGGTCAGGGGTGGAGATGATGGACCATCTCTCTCAGACAGATAATGAGCTGGTCTGTCAGTGTGCTCCAACATATGTTGTGAATGTGTACTGATAACTGCTGCGTTTGTGTGTAACAATGCTTACACACCATAAACAGCTCTGATAAAGCATCTGACAGACATAAATGCAGCAGGTCTGATCAGAGACGATGTCAGACCAAACTGAAATCTCATTGGTCAATAGACACCTACATCAGAATGCATTGCTGCAAAACAAGTTACAACCTTCACCGATGAGAACTTCAGAGGTTCTGCTTGATTTCAATCTGATCTGGCTCCTTCTACACCCTCAAAACAATCTCAAAAAAAACCCCACACACTAACACATACCTCTAGAGTCACAGCTAGCAGAGAACCACCAAGAAGCACCAAGTTGGCATGATAATTGACTATTTATTGCTAAATGGGCATGGTTAATGATGTTTTTGTTAAGTAGGTGTGGCTATTGGATGTTTATTGCTAAATGGGTGTGGTTATTGGCTTTAATTGGCTAAACGGTCGCAGTTATCTCCTACAATTACCAGTCACGCCAGAATAAAAAGCTGATAAAGGTTATAATGCGACAGCAACCATGCAGGAAAACAAAAACAATGCAAATGAATGCATTAATTTTCTGGCATTTGATTAAAGAGGATTTGTGGATATTCATTTTCAGTAAATATCAGAGAGTGAAACGCTCTGAAATGCCACACAGAGATACATGGAGGAACATGGATTAGAAGGCTGCTGCGGGGTGAAGGCGTTCTGTCTGGTCTCGCTCTCTATTACATTCCGCTCTGATTCAAAAGGCAATTCACGCCTCTCACCGCGGTACATTTACATTCCCACTTCATCACCGGCACGACAAGAGCTGCACACACAATATACACACTGATGATGGAGGGCAGGAAAACATCATAAAAAATAATATCACAGGCCGTAATGCAATTACAGAAAATAATGGATACTACAGAGCGTGGAAACAGAGGAACAACTTGATTGTGCTCATTGAGTTTCTCTAAAAACCAACAGTTTTCATGCATCTGAAAGCCAGTGGAAACCCAAACACCAATCAGAGATGAGGAAGACCTTGTGATGACTCACATTCAGGGGTTACGAAGGAGACTCTGTCTCGTACCTGCTGTGCTGTTTGCATTGTGATCCTCTCAGCTCGAGTCTCGTTTCACATGCAAAACACCCGTTTAATTTCACCACAGCATAGCACCTGAAATCTGCCAAACAATCATGTTTCTGACAGAGATGTTTTGAGGCAAAGTTCTGGGATGGTTTAATGCTTTACCTTCTGTTGATTGTGCCTGTAGGAAAGTCACGAACAAAATCACAGTACATAAAATAACAGTAAATAAATCTCCTAGAGAACAAAAAGAAATAAAGAGTTTCAATAAGTTTCTCCTATTTATCTTATTTTTCTCAGTGGAGAACGCCTCTGGAGTTTCAGAAGAGATCGCAACGTTTTAACAAACTGTCCTCTTATTTATTATTTATATTAAGATTTCTGACTAGTCAAATATAAAAAAAGTTTTCCCCAGATCAAATTATCTGAGCTCTTCTATCCAAATTAATGTTATAGCTCCATAATCTTACTATATGACAAGAATGGACTCATCTGTTTCCAGTATAAAAAAAAAAATTTTTTAAGACACATTTAAAACAAAGGTAATTACTGAGAATGAAGCACAGAGAATTCCATGAAACTTCCAGAGCTGTGAAGAGCTCTGCTGTCTTTCCTGGTTTCATGATGGAATTATTTGAGGAACTAATAAGGGCCCAGATGAATAGATGAAGAGAGACAGGGCTTGACTCCATTTCCACCTCAGTCTTAATTGAGAAGACAGTTTCAAAGCCAGAAGCCAGAGTGAAGCTAAAGAAAGCAGCAGATGTTTATTTGTGCTCTGGTAATGAACGGCTACATGGGTAACTTTTCATATAAGTTTTGCTTCACCTGGGAATGTGAAATGTAACCCTCCAGCTGTCTCCATCATCACAACACACGCCTGCAGCTCTGCTTCTCTGGTTCTGACTAAACTGCAAATAAACACACAATGGCAGAGGAGCACTGGTGACAGGAAATGCCTCCAAACACCAGGCACGATGGGAAAAAAACAGCCAAATAAACAACATAAGAAACGCATAAAGAAAGGGCAGCCTGCCTGCCATTGTTCTGTAGGGTCTGAGATTGAAGAGTCCAGCCCCAAGCCTTTCAGAAACTCTTTCATGAGACCCCAGGGCCTCCGCTCTGTCCTGCTCCTTCCTGTTGCAGCTGGGGTAAGGCAGGGCCCCAGGGCAACAAACTCCAGCGCAATGCTGCTGGGATGGGTACGTCAGCAAGGAGGCCAGGCTGATTTTCTCATGCCAACTGTTGGTGGTTGTTAATACTGAGTGAAGAGTCAGCCCTCCCCAGGCCCCTGTCTCACCCCGGCTAACCCCTCTCCTGCTGGGCAAATGAAAGACTGTGTGTGCTGTAGGCTGGACGTTTCGCTGCCACGCCACGGGGGTGTTGAGCCATTCAGACCCAGCCTGTGGCAAGTCATCTGTCTTTAGGGTAACAGAACTCACTCACTCTCTCTCTCTCTCTTTCTCTCTGTCTATCCGTCTCCTCCGGAGTGGCTGGTTTTCCGTCTGGAATGCACCGTCCTGCAGTGCGCACTGAAAGCACTTTTATCGCTCCCCCGTCATCAGGGTTTATTTAATAACTATCACAATAAAGTCAACAACAGGCTGAACTGAGGGGCCTCTCTGGACCCCTCCCGCCCAGGTTTGATGAATTGGGCCCATCAGGCAGGCCAGCTGCCCCGGAGGTTAGCAGGCTGCCCCTACCGGGTCTCAGGCCCGGACTGGAGGAAACAAACAGGAAGGGGGGAGGCACATTTGCGATGGTATGCCAGAGCGCACGCTGGGCCACAGAGTTCCGCCAATATTTTCACAGTGGCGACCCAGAACACGAGCCAGCACCGTTGCCAGCTACACACAGTGCAATATGGACACTTGTGCTTGTGTTCTGAACTGATCTGTCGGCTCAGGCAACGGTTCTGTATTCATGACTCGCTCTGGATACATAATGGGACGGGTCGTGCTGAAATACAGTATCTGTAATGGACCTAATGGAGTCTGAAGCACCCAAGAGCTCATTTCTCATCCTTATCTGTGCTCTTTAAAAAGATGTAGGTGCCATAATCATCATGGTCACCCACTGCTGATGTCGTCTGGCCGGCACATAACCACTATGAAAAAGAGCAATAACGGTGAAAAACGGTTTAGTGCTGCAAAGCTAAATGTCCGATTAAGACACTCCCTGATTTCCCAATCATTTGTGTAAGCACACAAGTGTGATTCTTTAAAAAGGCGACAGGGATTACTAAAGCTCACAAATGAAACAGTGCCTGCAAACTGACCTTGATGCAGTTAACTCTCCCCCGCCGCGACCGGGCGCAGGACATATGCGATCTTCACCTCTGCCAGCTCACCTACGGGAAAAAATGCATCTGCCCCCGAATTCACACCTGCAATGATTTCAGCTCGCCTGGAGCAGTGTGATATGACCAGAGCAGAGGAGAGAGAGAGCGAGAGAGATGGCGAGAGGGGACAGGAGAGCAGAGGAAAAACAGATGATTTAAGGTCTCTCAAGTAAGCACTTTCTATCTTTTTCTCGCCTCCATCCTCTTTTTCTCCCGTCTTATTCTCTGTCTTCCTTTTAAAGATGATGAATGGCACGGCCCTCATAGGCTATTAATCAGACGCTGTCGTTGAAGAGGTCCTGATAGGGCTCAACGTTGCCCCAATGTTTCAGAAGAAACTATGACACAGCCTGTATACAGCTGTGTGCCTGCGACAGTCTGTGCAGAGAACAGCTTTCCCAACAAGACACAATAAGGGTGAGCAGAGAGCACAACAAAAACCTGTCTACATAAGCACACTATTCATTTGTCTGCACAACCACAGATATAACCACAGAAAAGGGGTCAAACTATAGTGACTTATGGGCTTATTATTAGGTCCAGGAGAAATCTGCAGACTTTCACATTTTCTGCTGATTCTGGAGGAGACTCTGCAGAAGGTATTAAAACAGTAACAATAAGCACTGTGGCATCATTACTAGCTGAAAACATTATTCAAACCAACTATTTCTGAAACAGTTATTTCAATTCACTTTTACATTAAACAAAATGTCATTTATTAAACATGGAGGTTCAGTAGTATGATATGAATTTGATCTTGATATTCCAAAACTGCCCAGCTACCAATTTAAGGTTGTAAGAACATTCAGTAAAAACATAAAAGAATGTTATTTTGAATGTTCTAGGAACATTTAAAACATCTGGTTTTAGATGTTGTATTAACGTTATTTCTTGGTCTATAAGGACATTATTCGAACTTTTTTAATTTTGTTCCACTAACAACTTAAGAACAACATTTTTTATAGATAAAATATATAACATTTAGAACAGCTCTACTAACATTACTGCAAAACATTTTATACATTTGAGAGAACTTTCTGAGAACATTCCCTGTTAGCTGGGGAGAGAAAACTAACCAAGGAAATGCTGTAACTCCAAAGAAAGAAACCAGAAATATATATCATTATTTTACAGTATGTGCCTGGATTATCTATGTACATACAATTAAGCTATGATTGTTTCAGATTATCAGCGGTGAGCTTCTGCAAATTTTATGACCAGCTGAAGCTTCACTGAGGAGTGCAAAACAGCAACATTTACTTCAGATGAAAGGGCACGGCAGAAAACAGATCCTGTAGCAGAGGAGAGAAGCCGGCTGAGATCACACATGCTGAATATTTCCCTTAGTGGTCAGTTAATTTAGAGCTGATCAAAGATGCCCTGCCCCGGAGACACTGACGGGTAAACAGGTCGTGTTATCAAAGCAGAGCCCCTCTTTCAGAGGGACTGGAATATAAGACCACCACCAGAGGGGCAAAGTGAGACAGCTGCTGGACAGAGTTCAAACCTGACGATCAGAGATGAGCCACAGTCAGGAAGCAGAACCACAGCAATGAAAAATATCTGAAGACATGAAAGAATTTTTGTGGCGAAAAAAAAAAAAAACCAGGAAATTCCCAGCATCTTTCCACAGGCATATGAGGTTTGTTTGATCCTGAACGCTTACATGAATAGCAGCATTGTTACACAGAGCTGAACGGGCAACAGATCTCTGTGGAAGAACAATTAATTTGGACCTCCATAAATCTCAAAAAGACAGACAGCAGGAAGCTGTATGATTTAACACAGAGGAATAATTCAGCAGATGATTGGTTAATCTCTGATTGATTGACAGGGAGGAAGGAGTCTAGTGCCCTCTCTCTGTTTCTTCTTCATCATTTAGTGCTGTGTTCTTTCCAGAAGGTGCGAGTCTGTCTCTGGTTCCACACTCAGATGAAGATGAGGGTTCAGCCAGAGGACTGAATGAGGTTAAACACTCACTGTTTCAAATCAGTCACTCTCTTTCACCTGGTGCCCTCTCAGATTTCCAGCGCGGTGGTAAAGAGAGGGAAAATGTCTAAAATTACAAACTCCCTTCAGTTCATCACAGTTTGATGTTCTATTAAAAGCACAGCTATTTCAAGCTGGAAGTTCCCTCAACTTCTCAAAGAGGGAGGTGAAATCATTCTGAAGGTGTAATCAGAGGCAGAAATGAGAGGGTTTATGTCGCACTACTGCTTTTCTTTTTGACTTTTGGTTGCTTAGTTGCCTCAAAGTAAAGAGTTCCTCTGTCACTTCAAGAGCATTTTCAAAGCTGCTTAGCTGCAACTGAGAGCAGATAGAACGCTGGAGAAAACAAACATAAAGCATTGTGTTGTGCAAACACCAGCAAGAGGAAACCATGAACATATGGCGTTGCTTGCCTATCAGCTCTGATTACTACAAAGGAAAACAAACCTGACTATAAGCCATGATGCTTTGGGTCAATGGATTCACAGTCTGCCCTTGACCTGCTAAAACAGACATTACTCAGAGACAGCCCTGAAGCCACTCTCTTCAGTGAGCAGTTCTGATGGGACATCCAGCCCCGGAGCTACAGTACTCCTGCCAGCATTCTCAAATGTCCTTCTCCCAGAAAAACAATCACCTT
Source organism: Chromobotia macracanthus (assembly GCA_036877525.1). NCBI lineage: Eukaryota > Metazoa > Chordata > Actinopteri > Cypriniformes > Botiidae > Chromobotia > Chromobotia macracanthus. The sequence goes on along the minus strand of JAZGTH010000072.1, from coordinate 5,686,261 downwards.
TCTCTGTCTCAGCGGTGACTGGCTCCAGTCTCTCATTTCCTTCCTTGTGTCTGCTCTGCGACTTCCTTTCAGTTCATTTACCCTTTCCCCCAAAATGGAGCCGGTTCTGTGATTGACTGAGAGTCTGTGATTGGCTGAGAGATCTGTGAATAATGACATCACTACATACGTTACCACAAAAGCCGTCCAAACACACGTGACATATGAATCACAGTTTTTGTTTACAAGTCTTACTAGTTTACAAACAAATTAAATTAATGTAACAGTCAGAAGTTACTGACCATATGTTACATACAGACTTTTCAGCCATGAATTCACTCCAAGAATGATGTTATTCATAAATAAAGTGTATACAGGGAAAAACAGACTGGCTGGACGCTTCAGTGGAAACTCTCAGAACAGGGTAGACTGACCACCAGCTCTGACACCCTGTTAGTGGAAAAGGGGCGATTTATTAGTGCTGGATGAAAAGGCAGCAGAATTAGAGACCTGTCGACTGTGATCCATCAGCTCGGCCTGCAGCGTTGCCTTTTACAGAGTCATCTTGTGTCAGAACGGCAAGACAAAGAGTGCTGGATCAGGGCTGCAGAGAAGGTGTAGAAAATTCATCAGTAGAAACAAATGCAGTTAAAGTTCAATGGGATGGACACTCTGCTGTTTTTAATGGGAGCTCTCCTGTCCTGGTTTATTTTGTCTCCGGGGTCGTTTGGTCCGGCTTTAACTGCAGAGATTCATTCTCAAGAAAAACTGACAGATTGACTCGGTGTGACTTGGCTCACAACGCCGCCCCGTTGTGACTGCAAATTAAATTTACAATTACGCCTCTAATACACGTCAAAACATGTTAACTTGGCTTTACCTCACGCCACATCTAGTACATTAAAAATTCAGTTGGAACAATGCACTAAATACTGAATACAGTTAGCATCTATGCTTGTTGGTCCAGACATGTAACTGCAGTGTACTGTAATGATGTCCTGATATAAGCAGAACACATTAAATCACACAGCCAATCGAGTGTCAGAATGTGTAAACGTTACCAAACTCCTGAGCGAACAGGTAAACGGCTGGTGTTAATTACAGCTGACAGACCACTGGAGTGTGTTTCAGAGAAGAGCAAAGAGTCAAAGCACACACACACACACAAAACAAATGGATAATGCTTATTCTGTGGTGTGGGGATATACAAGACTAACATTAAATAACTTTAATGAACCTTATCTGGTCTGAATTGAATAAAGAAGCCAGACAGAGCAGCATTTATCAGACGGACGAGGCCCCTGGCAAATGAACAAGAGCACTACTTACAGATACCCTGTTCCAAAACATAATGAACTGACTACAGTTCATTACATTGACACAGTCTACATATACAGCTTCCTTTTAAAGCAGCATCCCAACTGAAATACACCTCATAAGAAATTGATTTAGAGTGCTCTACAGTGACAGTATCTCCACATACCAAAACATAAAGCAAACAAGAGACTAAATTCAATAGATTCTAGCAGAGTTTAATGTTTTAATAACTTATTAAATACATGCCACACTAATTATTGCACAAAAAGTCAAATTTTGCAACTCATTAAATGACTGACTAAGATATTAATGAATATTTCTCTGAAATCGTCGGTTTCTCAAGAATCATCTGCTGATACATTCAAGGCTAAGAATCAGGTCAGAAACAGTGTTATTGGAGAATCCTTGATTTTAGGCAGCACTATGATACTTGCTGGGCAGACATCTCAAGTAAGCTGTGGCACAGTGTGTGTGTTTGTGTGTGTGAGTTTCATTAGACAGCAAGGCTTCAGTGCTGAAGTTTTCAGCGTTACACCATTTGTCTCCCAGTAGCTTCCAGGAAGCAGTTTAAAAACACACTATGAGTCTTGCCACAATTATTTAATGACTTTCCTCAGACATACACCGCTTTTTTCTTGTTTTTTTTGTAGGGGTTTCGACCATTAGAGCTATTTGCTCTGTTTTAAAACAGCGTCAGCACACTGGGGTCTAATAACTCTTTTAGTCTCCTCTTTGTGCTGTTGTCTCTAACGTTTTCAGCTTTTAAAGGGCACAAGACGAGAAAAGTTCCCCGGAACTCTCTTTCTCTCCATCTCTCTATCTTTCTCCGTCTTTCTCTCTCTGCAGTCACCATCTCCTGCTCCCCTCTGAGCTCTTTCCAACAAGCAGCGATGGAAAGCGGCCTAAGAAAACAGACGATGGAAAAGCTTTTCAGCGAGTTAATTACACCAGGGTGAGGGCTGTGAAAGGCAGCATTGTTTGTGTCTGGGCCAGTCAGCATCAAAGCCTGATTCAAACGTTCTGCGAGTGGCGCTCAGTGCACCTCAAACCTGTCGGGCCTCCTGCTGCACCGCCCTGAAGGTCGCCCTTAAAGACGCCCTTGTGACTGTTTGCTGTTTTTCTTTAAAGTGATGAAACAATATTTGGAGTAGCAGAATAAACACAATGAGAGGTAATGGAGCAGAGGGGAGGGACGGCCCCTCACGGCTCCGGACATTCAAGGGCCTCTCGTTTGCCTTGTGTTTACACTGCAGATGAATCTGCTGACCTTTGGGGAGGTTATCTTTACCCAGACACCCCTTCCCCTACTAGATCTATCATACACACACACAGGAGTCAAATGAGCAGGAAATGACATCAGGAGCGTCCTGCGCTGAAGCTGGCTGACAGAGCGTGATTTCTATGACTTTTGTGGTTGTATACAGCACGCAAGTCTTTCCAGAGTGGACTGTGGGCAGCATTGTATGTAATGGAAACCAGGCTAATGATACAAACAAAAAACAAAGAACAGAGAAAAAGCTGAATGTCATTAAATGTCATTAAAGACGCACGTCTGTCTGCGCTGGGAAAACCGTTCCGTTTGTCTCCTCCTATTTAGTTTGGTAAGCACCAGATGACTGGAACTATGTGAAAACACAGCAGACTCGTGTTCTTCTCCGAACTGTGACACATTTGCAGTCGTGCTGTACCTCATACTGTGAAAAGCAATTCCTGCATTGGGGCAGGGGGAGGTTGTACCTGAGGCCCAATTATGTTATCAGAGACAGAATCAGACACAGCCGAGGACTCAAAGTTCCTGGCAAATGGATCCACTGTGATTATTTTTCCCCATCCCCTCTTTAAAGACCCCCATGAAAAGGTTTGACAATCGTGAATCTCTTTCCTGTGTTTACCCATTTCCTACAAAAAGCAGTAAGCTGGGCGCAAGCAGGGAGTGTCTCTTTATATTTATCTTTAAAATGGACAGCAGCCTTTAGTTTACATCACAGCTTTGCAAAATCATTGGCTACCTGCTGTTGGCAGTTGCAGTTAATGTTTAGGTAACAAGTGCAATCCTTCTCCAGAGCTTTTTATTGGGCAAAAATCTATATATACATCAGCAGATCAATAATATTTTTGGTCTTGTCGGCCTGAAGGAGAAGGCAGCATTTTAAAAGTCTTGAGCACTTCAACCAAAATAAACAAAAAAATGATCAACAGACTTCAACATAGACAATCATTCTTTGAAACACTATTAATCAAATGAGATGTTCTGTATGAACAAAAAGTCAATAGGACCCACACAAAGATCTGATCTCACATCATCAGAGTCAGTCTGAGACTACATGAAGAGACAGTCTGAAACCATGAAAACTGTGTCAACATCTCCAAAGTTCCAATATACCAAGAATATTTGGAAATCTGTTTTGATATTTTCTACTGACCCACTAAAGCTAAACATAAAAAAAACATCTTAACATTTTTTTTAGGTGAAGCATCTGACATGCTGATGAATTTGCACAGTACGGCATATCTGCTAAAAGTTTACTTTAACCAGCTTTTATCAGCATACAGATTATCTCAAAGCTAACAGATGTGCAACCATTCACAAAACGTCTTTAAGACAGTCTGCACGATAAACTCTTACACTGTTACAACATGGCCCCCGAACACCCAAACACTCCCGTCAGTGCACCTCTCTCCTGCTGCTTTCTGAAAACACACGAGTACAAGTAAAGAGACGCAGGTCACGACCCAACAGATGTCTGGAATAAGATATGACAGCGTGCTACAAGAACAAAAAGAGTTCCATGTTCTGCATCAAACACACTGGCCAGCATATTTTTCAGATGGCACAATCAAAGGATAAATGATTAAACTCCCTGTCGCCCTGCTGCGAGCAGACCCGCGGTGGATGTGAGGATGGAATTACAGGACTGGTGGCTGGGTTAGATCACGGCCACTCACCTGCATCACATTAGAGGAGATGAGAGCTCAGCAACAGGGAAATGAAACTGTTTACCCAAGAGTCAGTCATCAGTAAATCAGTACCACTGAGGGCTGCCCGTGAGGGGGTGTTGGGTTAGGACAGGATATCCTGAATCGACAGCTACAGCTAAGAATTCCTGAACCAATCAGATAAATCATATTATATCATGTGATTTAAAACAATAATTATTTATAAACTTATAAATAATAATAATAATAATAATAATAATAATAATAATAATAATAATAATAATAAAGGTAAAAGACTAAGTACTTTTGAGTCAATGAAAGAATGACTCATTCAATAAGCAATTAGCAATGTTTTAAGTAGGATAAGTCTGGGTATTTGTGTCCTCTCAATGTATTTTCTAAGCATAAACATCACGACTGTTCTTTACTCTCTAACTCCACATGCTGTGCTAACATTAGACATTATTAGCTTTCTAATCATTAGGACGAGAGGGCTAGCAAACATTACCTAGCTAGCATGCAATTACCGCAACCTCGCTTGGCATGATTCCCGTTTCCATGACAACAGCAACTCTAAAATCACAATGATTTGTGACCAGAAAGTCATAATGGCCTGCTTACATTGGAAAAAATCCAACAGCTTTCGAATATTGACTGTTTTGTATTACCAGGGATGTTTTTTTCTGATTGACTGTTTTGAATTATTTCTAAAGCAGTCCCAAACAAAGTCAATGGTATGACAAAATTTAAACAAGACATTGTTTAGACGCTCTTTAATGTGCTGTGACTAATCTCTGTAGCTGGATAGTTAATTCAAACTGAAGTGCAGTGCAGATCTCTCTCCCCCTCTCCCCTCCTCGATTGTCCCTTGACTTTACTACAGGAAGTAAAAAACTTGACTGAACATCAGAAGGTAAAGATACAGCATAACTGGTGGAAATGTCTGATGTAATCAGCCAATCAGTATTTAAACATTTTCAACTCTAACGTTACATCAGGAGAATATCACGTAGCAATCGCGTTTTTTCAATAACAAGAGCTGCCAACAGTTTAGTTTAGAAACATTATAATGATCTCAGAAAACTGAGACTTTCTTTTTACTTTAATGCATGAAAGTCAAAATATGTTGATTGTGCTTCAACATGACAGGGTGGGTCACATGGCAAATATGGCAAAATATTTCATTTTAACGGTTGAACAGGGAATGTGTGAAAACTTGGTGAATGACAAGTGTTCTAATTTCAGCCAGTTTCTGATTACGACGAGCTTCTTCCGAGCCGCTGTCGTGTGAAATAGCCAGGAGTAACAGCACAACATCACAATGAAATGTAACCAGCAGTAATGTGCTTAATTAGGCGTCACGTGACCTTTCTTCAGGACGTGTGATATTTGTAAACGGGAGGCGGCTCAGGAAGGGACTGAAAACAGGATTACTGCCGACAAACGTCACTCAGGCTAAACAAACACGGGTTTGAAGGCGACGGACGCTGAGTGACTGCACAGGGGGCAGAATTCCAGCAGCACGGGGGGCGTCCTGCCGTACCTGACAGAGAGGACATAACTACTGACAGAATAAACAGCAGGATTAATGTCTTTCTGAGCGGATCTCTCCCATGGATACTCCCTCTTCTCCTACTAAAGGATTATCTGTCAGAACCTGGCTGAATCACAACAGTAGATACCCGCCTCTCTCTCGCTCACTCTCTTGTCCTGCAGGCCAGATCAGTTTATCATTAACCTGCCCCATCGCTGAGTAATGTGAAGTAGTCAAGGACAATGACAAAATGACCTTCTGTCTGCGTGCAAGAGGGCTGACCACCCCTACACTTCCGCGAAGCCTCCACACAAGCATATCTGATGACCCCCCATCCCTGACAAATCCGCCCCCGGGGAGCTTCCCAGACATGGATACCCCTGTCTGTTGTAATGGATCATTGGCCGTCAGCTGGCAGGTAGAGCTGTAGTGCTCTGTGGGTCCTGTGAAGAAAGAGACCAGGGAGATAATGATTTAAGTGACTTTGTAGAGGTCAGGGGTTCGAGACGGAGGTCGCGGGGGGGCTCTTGTTTGGTTTACTTTGTCAGTGCCAAATCAGGACGACCCCTCCGCATGCTCACAATGAATGTGGGCTCTTTTGTTCTTTGTATTGACAAAGAAATTGTGCAGCAGCAGAACTGTGTTGCAGCCCATCATTATAAATCAGCCTGTTAAGAGTTATAAAATTTTAAAGAGCTGCTCTCTGGATTCACTCTGAGTCTCCATTAAAGACACTGGACCACCCCCGGCTTCTGTACCACCTGCTAACCTTCTGCAAGTTATCATAATCACAATTTACCCTAATGCTATTTTAACATATATAACCGGCTATAACTGGTTCTTATAGTGAACAATTCATCTGTGCATGTTATACACAATTTAAATTGTATTCGTTTTCTCTTTATTTTTCAACCTCAGAAGTTAGGTTGTAAAAGTCATACAGACAGCCTAACAAAAAACTATGTGCTCATTCACATTGAAGCTACTGAAAAAATAAAGCCAATACATAATGTGATAAGTTAGGAACTAAAAACTCAACCAAGAAAACAGTAATCAAATAATCACATAAAGTAACAATAAACTGTATTAATGAATCACATTAACAGGGATGTTACTGTAGTTTTTGGATCGGTCCCTAAACTACCATCCATCTTGGCAAGCTGTGAGAAACTGTACGGTCTGTAACTGGATCTTCGGTTACAGCTCTGCTTCTCACAGTGAAGTCTCTTGTCTGCTGGCAGAATGCAGAGAGAATATCATGTAAAGTGAGACGCAGAAATCTAGCGATTACAGTACTAACCCGACCTATCTGTACACATTAACCCCATTAAACGCATTACTCCGTCGACAAGCCCAAACTCGAAAAAATCATCTGAAAATGTCACCGTGCAGGAAATGCGTGTCAGACTCAACCGGTCTCCGTCACTGTAAAGTTAAAGAGTATATGTTTAATGCTAATATACTTTCTTCTGTGTCAACTATAAGTAAAGCATTCACAAACTGACTTCCTGAAGAGGGAAAACAGTGCTACTCTGTGGTGCTTTCAAAAGCTCTGACACAGTAACGCTCGCTCTGCAGACTGAAGTGGAGAGATCACGTAGCTATTTTCCAAGTCTTCTCTAAGCTGCAGTGAGAAATGAGAGCAGGAGATTAGAAGTCTGGTGTGGTCTCTGCCATACTCTTGGCTGAAGAATGAAGACAGATAGCCAGTATGAAGGCTGAGGAAAGGGAGGGGTGGAGGAAAGACAGAGGGAGAGAAAAACAGGCCACGCTGTTGGGCGTGGAGCACAATAGAGATGAAATATAGCGGCGAGCAGAAAGATGCTGATTAGTGGAAGGCTTCCCAGAAAGATCTAGCAACCCAACAACAGAACTCCTCCTCACAAAGACGCTTTCCTCAGGCTTCCGCGGCTCCAGGAGAGATTTTCACCCCGCGCTCCATCTCTACTTCCGGATCGGCTCTTAATCTGGCCATCGGGAGCCTTCGGGCGTGCGGAGGCCACGATTAACGACAGAAGGGAGATTGTATTTTCCTAATAGTTACAGCCTTCAAGTGATGTAACCCAATTACAGAGGCTGCAGGAGAACAGCTAATGTGCATGCGACTAGCTGCCTGATATGGATCAGGTATTGAGTCGGCTGTTTTAATTCACTTTCCAGCACAAAAACGGGGCATTAGTTAGATTAGATGGGCTAAAGGGGGGGAGGGAGAGGTGAGCCCTGCGGAGGGCAAGTGAATTTGTTTAGTGCCGCCTGTCAATTACCATCTAAAACCTTTTGCTGAACGCTTATTTATCTTCAGAGGTGAAGGGAAGAGAAAAGACGACAAGACACAACAAGCCCTGAGTACAATGAATAAAGGACAGGCCACTGAGCAGGGCAAAGCCATTTGGGTTATGAGCATCAAAATGATTAAAAATCATGATCACAATGGCCACATCCAACCTTTAAAATTCGCTGATCACAGCAGAAGCGTCTGGTGAATAAACAGAAAGGTTAAACCTAACGGGCCGAAAGAAAAAGAGAGACTGAGACATATAATATAAAGAAATCACAATTAAACATAAAAAACACCCATTGGAATTCATTATGCAAATATCAATCTATCAAAATATCAAAAAATATCAAAGTATCAATGACATCATCGCTGCCGGATTAAGTATATCAATGTCAAGTCAAAGGGGAAACTTTAAAACTTCAATCCTAATGTTTTAGAAAGAAGAAACTTTACATTTAAAAAGCACACCTGAAATTATTATTTTTTAATAATCCAATGTTTCTGTTGAATTAATTGCAAACGTGCAGAGAAGAAAAAGTTAAATATTTCAATATAATGCTCGTCCTGTAAGCAGCGCACGGTAAATATACAAACCACGATATAGCTGGAGAAAATTACTGACTGCAGCCCACGGAAATGTGCTTTATATCAAACAGATGCATGAGAATTCTTGCGCCCAGCTGAGAAAATGAAGGCGAACAAATGATCAAAACACAAGCCCAGCAGCGCATGAAAAACAATGCAGCACAATCTGCATACGGCCTACATTTCACAAACTCTCTTCTATCATAAAAAACATTATTTAATGAGCATTTAAAACAACATTCTAATGTGAATTATGGTGTCCTTGTGTTGGTGAAGGCAACTGGAAACGTTTCACCTTCGTGGAGGTTTAAAAAGATCAGGAGAGACTCGAGTTAACAAATCATCGGCTTCATCTCTTCCATATCTGCAGAGAAACTCAAACCGCACGTTTTTTCCGCTTACAAACATCTCGTACAGCACATTCAGCTGGTTAAACAGAAAAGAAAATGGGGCTACTGTTTCCCCTGCAACCCACACACACGTAATCGCAACAATATGGGGGAAAACTGCAGCCATCGGAGGCCATGCCAGCTCTGTGATATAAAGTTACTGTGGCTGAGGGGAAAATGAGTTTTTATCATTTGCAGATTTCTCGACAGAACCACCGCAGTGTTGAGAATGAGCGTTTGTGCAGAGTTCCTCGTCTGAGATGCACTTTTAAAATGCCCATCACAATCTATCTGTCACAAATGCACAGCGTAGCGTTTAGCTGCGCTGCTGGTGAACCTGAAGAAAGACAAAAAAGAGAGGGATAGAAACACAAGTGAGAAGAGTGGGACATAAGCGAGACTGGACGCCACCTCTGGAGATTAAACGCCAAAGATCTCTCTCGTAAAAGACTCGCCATTCTGCAGCTACACATCACTGATGCCTCAGCTTTTTGATTTATAGCACTTCCCATGAATAAGGCACAAAGGCATAAAGCTCATATCTGGAGTAAGAACTGTCTGATATACATGACAAATGACTAGCCAACATCAAAATAAAGCATCAAAAGTGATTCATTTTTAACATCACTGAGTATCTTTAATTAATTGATGGTAATTGCAACTACAAACAAACACTGGGTCCCAAATTAGCTGAGGGACGACTTCATTCAGCTAAATCCTCTCATTTTAGAGGATTTTAATTCATATAAAGATTATAAGAGTATAATCATGTTTCAGATTCATTTCTAGAAAAACAAAACTGCATTCATGTACCAATTTTTTGTAAGAAGGCTGACATCATTTTCAAGCCCTGTTTTTTTCTTTCGGTGGGGGTAGTCAGTCACTGGTGACCCTCTCGACTGTTTTTATAAAATTCCCTGGACATCTCAAAACTCTTGAAAAATGGCTCTCAAATGTCTCTCATTTCTATTTTACTGTCTGTTTACACTCCTGAGACTCTGAGCAAAGATTGCAGAAATACTATCCTGTGTTCTGTCAAGTTCCACTAAAAACAAACAAGAGAGAAAACACGAGTGCAGGGTTATAAAGTAAATATTCATGCCCATATTTCATGTGCCTACGTCGCTAAAATTCAATCAGTGTGGAAACAACTGCCAGAATGAGCAATCGGCTGAAACCAGACGCAGCCTGTCCCCTGTATTTCTGACTTTCTAACTAAACGCAGCACAAAAGAGATCAGATTACCACACAAAATCATTTGCACATGACAAGGAGCGAATGGAAAAAGAAACATGTATATGTGGAGGGGGAAATACAAGCTTTTGTATCCCTCTGAGCTCAGCAGTCTGAGTATTGTTTTGCAGACTTGAGGTTTTTATTTCCATACACAAATAGCAAAAACAAAAACTGGTCAGGAATAGCAGCGGTTTATGCATTCGCATCCGTCTTATTGGGTTGAGGGAAAAACTGGAGAGTTTTTGCGATCTGAACTCCCTCGACTGTCCTCCTTTTCCTACAGTTTTCTCCTCTTTCTTCCTGGCCCGAATCATTGCTTTTGTTGGCGCGGCACCCCAGCGCTGGAACACCGTGGCACAATAAAACATTTTCCTCACAATAACAACAATAAAGCACAAAAATGTAACTCGTAAAGAGCAGAACTTCTGCAGCTTTATTGAAGGAACAACCATGTCGAGATTTACCGACGTGTTTTCTCACAAACGCAAGAGGTAAAAGTGCGCGGCGGGCAGGATTTATGTGCACGGCTACTGAGGGAAAGCATTCACAGGGCTGTAATTCAAATCTGACAACCCCCTGAAATGGCAGCAGCGCTCTACACTTCAAACTCATGAATGAGTGTAGCGCTGTACTCCTCAGACAGCCCACTGGTCCGGCGCCAACAAAAAACTGGCAGGGTCGCACAGTGCCCCTTAGCCAGGAATCCATACATTTCCTGTGTCACCAGCGAATCTCTCGTTTTGCGTGAGAGCGTGTTGGAGAACGGTTAATGCTCAGCGTATCAGGGAGCGCTCATTACTGCACAGAGTTTATGACCCCAGACTGACAGAGAGAAGCCGCCAACTGCATTCTGTGAACAGACAGAGCTAAAACTGAAGCACATTAATAATGAATGCAAAGTCGTCAGTACAGGACATGCCCATTAACATACACCACAGACACTGCGCAGAGTGGCGCAACCAACACCTTACGTCACAGCGTGTCATCTTATATCATCATGTAGTTATCTGTACTGAAAATACGGTAAGATAAACAACAAATGCCAAGACCATTTTAAAAAATACAAATTTTATACAATTTTTCATTACAAATTTTAAAAATCTATTTTATCCAAACACCAGTCTGATTTTTTATGTGGAACTAGACAGGCATAAACAAATAAAAAGATTATTCATAACAATGAATGGTAAGTCTGACATCAGTGCAGAAAACAACATTAAATCATTAAAATTCATATTTAATATAGATATGATGAGGCAGGGCTGAACAAGTTCTGCATTAATGAAGAGTTAATTACAGTCTTAAACAGTCTTTAGTGACTTTATCTACTGTCATATAAGTGATGTAGCAATTCTCTGGTGTGTGACACTTTTTTATTATCGTCACAGTATACAGACAGTGACATAGCGACCAGCCCTCACTGACGGAGTTTTAGAACTTTTTAAATGGAAAAAGTTGCAAATGCTTTTGCCTAAAGTTGACAGAGAGGACTTCTGCTGTTCTGTACCGAAAGTGTTGTCAATAACAGGAAGTCACTCTTCTCTGTCCCCGTACAGTCACTCAGCAGCCCGCACTCACTGCTTTATACACCCATTCACCACTTCCATTATGCATCCTCTCGCTTTAGGTGAAGATTTATTATTTATCTGTTTCCCTGTCTATGTTTGGAGGGCTTTCCTCTGGGCTGCTAAACTGCTGTTGTTCAGAATCTTCTTCAGAAACACCCTGCAGCAGACAGAAATACTCCCCTTTTCATTTCATTCCAGGTTCTTCAGTTTAGTTGGCATACTAAGTGGTCAGATTTAATCAGATTTAACAAGAAACAACTTCATGTTTGTTTTTTGTTGTTTTTATGACGTGGCTGCCCAGGGTCGAACGGAAAACAGTTTCGGGGCCCCGGGCCGGTCTCTGGGCCCACCCACTGTAAACAGAGCTCACAGAACGGCCTGTGATTAATGATGTTTAACTCTCTGAATGGACACCTTGTGCTCTGCTGCTTGTCTGTGCACTCTCTTTTTTTTTAATGTGGAATGTGGTATTGTGATAAGCTGCTCCCTGAGGGCACAACAGCATCAGGTCATGTAGAAAGCTTTCATTAGAGAGACTTACTACTGTACAATTCTCAACTGGGCCTCTGTAAAATTAGCCCCAGCGAGCGTGGCCCAGTTAAGCACTCGCGGCTCTCCGGACCCTGGGGAACCAGGCCTGGAGATGTGACTGAACATGAAAGTGCTGAGTTTGGGTTTTGGGTGTACAAGTGATCTGGCGCTCAGATAAACTAATGGTCCAAACACTACAACCACAGAGCAGCTGCTTATATATGGAGAAAAGAGCAGACACAAACGAACATGAAGATTTAGAGAACATGAAAGACAAAAAAACACAAGCCCTCAGTTTCTGCATTTGGAAACAACATGAATCAAAGATAAAAGACACACAACAAAGATCAATTTTAAACTCTTTTTTTCTCTACCAGATTCTGTTGACACACAGTTTTTAATGTTTCCTAACGCAGAACGAGAATCCTGCCTGGACGGATCGGCCAATGTGTGACTCTAATTTATCAGCTCATTTAACCGGGAGAAAAAAAACACATTAAGAATTGACATTGTGACACACACTCACTGAAGCTTCCCCATTACAGCCGCACAGTTTCAAATTCTCACGGGCAGTTTTGCAGATGAATAAAAAGAAGAAATATGGGAGGAATTATCCAGCAGATTGATTCTGGAGAGATGAATGTGTGGTATTTGTGCATCTTTATCTGACAGGGCTTCTGCTCTGCAGGCCTTGGGTTTAGTTATTCTCTCTGACAAAACATGTTTGAGCCAGGAGACGAGCACTTCATCACTGTCTAATGGTGAAGTGATAGGCTGCAAAAACCAGACGCAGGGATCAGTCTGAAAGCCCCAAACGGAGAATAACAAGCTGCAGAATTCACCTACTACAGCAGAACCCCGACATGCAGCCGTTACTCGCTCACCTCATCCAAAAAGTCCAAATAAAATCCAACATTGACTTCATTTCATTTCTACATACATGAGCCTGATTTCCAAAAATCTAAAATGTAGTTGGTGCTACCTGTCCAACCACCTATGATACTACAAGACTACAATGAATGACCCATGCATACAATCATTTTACCCTCACAGAAGATCCAGTTTCACTCTAAAACGCATCACATTTAAGAAGCAAAACAGGTTATTAAAAGGTTTCACGTTAATGTTAACCAAGAGCTCCCTGCACAGCTTAAAAAGTACCTGCCCACACTAATAAAACCACTGCAGGTCTGTGCATTTAACTCCAGCTGAATCACCCTAAATGAGGACGCTGCCCGAAGGCTGGGCCTCTCTAATTACCCATCATACTCCAGACCCTCGTACAGACCTCAGCTTTACTGCCAAGTCAACAGCAGCGCTTACCCTGAACTCTTATCATGGTCCCTGCCTGCATGAAGCAGTAATGGAAAGCAGAATCCAGTGAAAAACCTCAAAGTACCAAGTAAATGTATGTTCTTATTTAAGCTCCATAAAAACAGGAAAGCACAAACATTTTATCTGTGCTGCTCTTTCATCTGCTGTCTGCTGAGCTAAAGAATAACAGTGCCGGGAGGCTGATAAAGTGAAGATAGGAAATGGAAACGCGTGGGTCTCATGTTCCCATGATTCCTTGCATCTCAGCCTCCCTCTGAGGTGAAGCGCATTACACAGACCTTTCATCACACCAGACTTCTACCTCATCCACATCAGAATGAGGAACAAAAATTCATTCTGTGATGGTCACTCTGGCAGACGTTCAAGCATTTTGCATTAGCTGCGAATACTAATCATTTGCTAAGAGTCATTGTAGCATCTTTCAGAGCTATTTACAGATTTACAGAACGTGGACTAAAGGAAATCTTTGGTTTTTGACTGACGTACAGAATCTCACACTATCATGCTGTTGGCTTTGTTAGTCAGCAGGCATATGGCAGACTGTTTAAAGGTTAGTAATATGATGTTTTAATGGACTGCTGGTAAATTCACTCGAGCTCTGTCTTCTGTGAGCATCTCAGCAGGATTCTTGTGAGATTGGACAGCACTTTGTGTCTACAGGGAGAGACGTCACACGACAGCAGCTAAAAGCAAAGCTACTGATGGCGTTTCTCTGCTGCTTTTTATAGTCGGAGCCCATGCATGTGAAAAACAGGGCTCTGCTATTAAGCCCCAATGACATGAACAAATGCAAGTACAGCGACAGAAGATCACAACGCTTTTATTACAAACTGCCCTTACAACAAAAATCATGCCACCCAACAGAACTGCAAAAACGATGAATGCCTCCAAACCTACTGAAAACCACAGAGAATATCCATTAATATTATTTAAGATCATTACCTTATATAAATAAATCATCAGTGTGTGTTTTTGCATGACTGCATAACTGTTAGACTAATATCACTGCTTATATTTAGAGTTAATGATTTGACTGTGTTTGACTGTGTCATGCTGCGGAAAAATGTCACTTCAGATTGTACTTCTTGTAGATCGATTGCTGTTCTAAACAAACATAATCTGACAATGAAAGAGTTAAAAGACATGCATAGCCACTTCTAGGGACCAAAATATCACAGAATAAGGGGTTAGCTCTTGGGTTTGGGGCACCAGAACACCCTAGCATCTGCATAGCAACACCCTGACAAGCACACACATCACCCTAACATCACGTCAGCACTACTTACGGTATATATTATGCTAAAAGCATGAACATCTAATCTAATTTTTGCCAATTTGATTCATAATTTCCTATAAATCAAACTTGGTAAACACATTTGAACGTTTTCCGTAGTGAGACTGTGGCACTGAACACAAGCGGCTGTGAACATGTATAATGTCCAGTAGATAAACTCCATCCCTCAAACTGTAAATGAGACATCAGGTCACTCTCTCTCTCTGTAACTGCCCTGAGTGAGGCCCCTTGACTGGCAATAACTCTCATCTCTCTCTCCATTTCCTGCTCACAATTACCCCCTCCGCGAGGACTACAGGCTGTAAATTACATTTCTCTGATCCTCGCCTATAATTGGACACTGAGGATTCTCCAAGCAGCGGGCTGTCTGTAAGTGGAAAACAAAGAAGCTCTGAGCATTCAGTTTTAAATTTCACAGCGCTAGTCAACGCGACTCATTACATTAAAGGAAAGGTATAACAGCTCTCCTTATTCAATAACACCAGCAGACCTGAGCGACCCATCGGCTTGAGTGTGGGCTGAACGTAAGTGGTTGTGTCATTATGGTAAAGGGGACATGTTGACAGACAGGTCAGTCACGTCCACACAGGAATGCTTGTGAAGACCAGCACAAGCACAGATACTTCACTAATGGACTGTTAATAGAAGCCAATGCCGCACTCAGATGTCTTCCCTGTAGTTTGGAGGTGACAGTGTGTGATTAATTGCACTCGCTACACTCTCCATTCATTTTTCCTCTTTTTTTGGAAGGAATAGAGGCAGAGAGAGACTGTCATTGCTGTGACTTTGCTCACGCAGCTGGATGCGGTGTGATTTGCCGAAGACAATGCGGCGTGCATGCTGTAATGCATCTTTCCACAAACGGAACGCTACGTGACGTCAGGAGAGGAGAGATGCAACCTCAGCACGCCTTTCACAGCAATTATCACAAAAAATACCGTCAGCGCGGGGGATAGCCAACAAACAGCGGGCGATGCTGACGCCCACAATGCGACGAAGAAGACTCGACTTTGTAATTTCTGATGACACGCTGTTTGGCTCGACCTTTACCTTCACCTGCACGGGACCATGTGTATGCATTATCTCTTATTTTCTCACCCAAACCGAGGAAAAGGCCTTCAAAATGCCCCACATCATGTCATCCTCAGGGAATTGGAGATACATTGTGGCAGTGGGTCATACTATAGCAGCCACTCAGTGCACAATGCTGCCTTTGTGTTTTCTAAACGCATTTGGAGTATGACCATGATGGCTGTAACCTTAGTAGTGCCCATGAGACCCGACCGTTAGCCAGTGAGGGAAGTGGTTAGAGTAATGATGATCGCAATAACATTCTCACTTGCACTGAATTTTACGCCTACCGGTAACACTGAGCCCCGAGTCGCACGTGTGCGCGGCTTCTGCTCCGTAAACTAGTGTACAGTTTGAAACATGAAAATATTCATGAAAAATCCATAAACAAAGCTCTAAGGACACATAATATATAGAGTAAGATGGAGAGTTATGAGGACAGACGTGGAAAATTTGAAGTCACACTACGACCAACTCAACAGGCTGTGGGTTTGCTTTGCTATGTTTTTTTTGAAGGTAATGATGTGTATAAGAGAACAAACAAGGCGTCTTTGTTTGCCTGTGAAGAGGACAGAGCGCTGCGTTTGGAACCCTCAACACAGAGCAATTCTGCTCGGGTTTTACAGACGCTTTGAGCAGCCAAACAGACAAAAAACCTGCAGCATACTGAAGAACAAAAATGTACAAGAATGGATTACGCACATCAACAAAAGGATCTGCATATTTAAACAGACAGCCGGTCTACTACAGCCCCCAAATCTACACACCCTTCTGCTGTTAAAAGGATGACAAGATGGTCTCGTGTTCCAGTATTGTCAAGGGTTCTTCGGGTGAACAGTGCAGTTTTGATCCCCTTACTCCCTCTTGACTTACACTGTTGCCTTTTTATTCACGCTCAGGCGACAGGAGACACTTCTGCTGGAGATGTCAGTAATTTTACTGCTCTTGATGTAATTCTGGCACTCCCGTACTCCCTCTTTTTCTTTACTCTCTCCCTCACCAGGGCCAGAAGAACACTGGGACAACAGGGACACTTAATTAAAACAAGGATATCGACAGTGAAAAATAGGGGGAACAGCAGAAACAGCTAAGGAGAGGATAAAAAAAGAAAAATGTGAGGAAATGTAGAATAAGCCCTAACTACTTCATAAGCGCCATAAGTGAACTGGGCAGTTCTTTAACAATGAAAAGACCCCATGTGAACAGAAAGTGTGTAGCTCATTAGTATCTAAAAACCTACGGCCCATTAATTAGTCACAAACAAATATCGACTTCTTAATGGAAACAAAGCAACTTGGTTCGTGTTCCTATTCCAGTCAAAGGCATTGGCCTCTGAGGGCTTTTGAAATGGGGCTTATGTCATCCTGCAGTGCCCTTCAGACATTGGAGCTGGATAGTTTTTCCCCATTCTTTCCTTGTTTCTCATTAACTATGCACTATTGTCGAGTGGGGCTTTGCCAGGCTGGATAAGGTTTCTAACAACCCGATTCCCGAATGGAACATCAGACTGCTGCTTTTGGAACTGCAGTGTGCATCCAATGCTTGCAGGCAACACCTACAAACATCACTTAAATGTCAAGTAATTAAACAGAGAATTGTGCCATACAGCAGCAGCATTGTAATGCTGCCTCTTACTGTCCCGGCTTTGTAAGTGAAAAACACATGATCAGCAGAATCCGGCCACCTGCACTGTAACTGCATGTAAACCACTGAGGGAGGCTTTAAGCAGAAGGAAATTTACGAAACTGCTTTTTAAAAGGGAGGTCGTCTTTGTGTCGTCCCCCTGTGTCAAGAAGATGGCTGCCACGGTTTACTTCTACAACAATTATTCAGCTAAATTCCTTTAACGGAGGCGCTACACTCCATTTCACTTAACAACAGAAAACAAGGAAAACCAAAGAGCTTGTGTTATCTGACACATGCCACGAAGAAACACTTTAAAACATCTTAAGCACTTAAGAAAAAAAAACAAATCGCAATATTGTGCCCAGAGGAAAATTCATTTAATGAGTTAAGATAAAAGCACTGAGCACAAAACAACAGCAAAATACTAACAAAACAATCAAAGCAAATATTTTGTTTACCTCAAATAATTATAGCAGAAAATGTGGACGAACTCAGATTCTTCTCAAATATAAAATGCCAGCTCTATTATTGGCTTTTGCACAGAAATAGGCCATCAGTGATATATTGTGGTTTGTAATAATGCAGTTGTACGTGTTTCCTCAACAAATCCCCACTGGAACATTAATTTAGCATTTTGTTACTGAGCCATAATTTAATCTATAATAAACTGTAATATACAACTGAAGGGTTTCATCTGGGCCTCATGTTATTTTAGCACTCTAGACAGTAAATCTGCATCTGTCTTTTTATACTACACAACACGCAACCATCTCATTCAGTGTATGATTTACAGGTTAAAAAATTCATCAAAAACTGACTCCTTAAATAAAGACTAATTCAGTCAAACAGTGGATCTGGAGTTTAAGCAAAAAGCCGCATAATAAAACTCTTTTGTATCCAAACAGCACAACACACACATGCATTTATTCGTATGAGAGTAAAAACAGCGAATTGTAAATACGTTTAGGGTACAGATGATATACCACAAATGTGTTTGTCTGCCTACACAGAATGAGGAATATTAAACATCTTTCTGTTCATCTCATCTCATCTCTCTTCATTCACACTTCAGTGTAACACCAGCAGAAACCCACAGAAGTTTCTTCTGCTGAAAATCTCCTAAATAAACGTGACGGCCGAAATGCGCGACTTTAAATGTGAAGACAGACCCTCGTCCTCGCATTGCTTCTTTATACAAAAAACACAACACTGGCTCCTCATCAACAATAATAATAACAGTAATCATAATAATAAAAATAATAACAACATACGTTCAGAAATGAAAGGTTTGCGAAGCGGATGAGCGGAATTAATCATTTATTCGACCAGAAAATGTAAACCTGCTGTGATTCTGATTCATAAATCCCGAACAGGCAAAACACTGAAACAAAG
Source organism: Chromobotia macracanthus (assembly GCA_036877525.1). Lineage (NCBI taxonomy): Eukaryota > Metazoa > Chordata > Actinopteri > Cypriniformes > Botiidae > Chromobotia > Chromobotia macracanthus. The sequence goes on along the minus strand of JAZGTH010000072.1, from coordinate 5,667,189 downwards.
TTTACAAAAAAATCTGCATCTATTTTACAAATCATTTCTCACACTTCACATGCTTACAAATCAAGATTACTGTAATATATTCAATAACAAATGCGCCGATCATTCCCTGAAACGAACAGCCCACAGGAAACACTACATGTACTGTAATCGACGAGATGAACGTGAACATCTAAATGAATCTCAATGTCTGAACAACTTCACGAACTGAAACCTGAAGACCACATCTAAAACTTTATCTCGCCCATTCAGAGACGCTTCACCTGCCGCCCGTGAACTGACTCCGGGTCGGTAACAAGAAGAAGAATGAAGGCTTGCGTTAATAAAAAGGTTGGACTTAATCACGAAGATTTGTGTTAATAAAGACGCTCTGTGTTTCTCACCCTGAGCTGCTCCGATGCTGAAGAGCGATAAAACAGTCAAGATCAACCCGAAGATCTTCGGTAAGAATCCCGATCCGCCTCGGTCTCGGTCTCGGTCTCGGTTCGCAGTCCTTCCGTTTCTGCCCATCATATGAACAAGGCAAAAATCCTCCGACCGGATCAATATTCAGCAGAAAGTCTGTGAATGTGTTTAATAAGAAAACCAGTCAGATGAACTGATCAGACTGTCAAATGAAAGGCTGATCGGACCCGATGACTTCTTTACCTCAGATCACTCCTGAATCGGACCAACGCCCGACAAACACTACTGGTTCGGGTCGAATATCCCGTGGCGTAGCGGTTGCGCGCAACTTTTCTCTCACGGCTCGGGCAGCAGCGCAGCGGTGATCGCGTCGCGGTCCTCAGTTCTGCTGCGGTGACTTCATGGTCGGTCTCAGCTCGCGCTCCCGCCGTCTGACGCGGAGTTAAAGCTCCGCGCGCGAGCCGCCGCCGCTCCAGCCAATCCGGATTCGCGGCCGCGCCGGTGTGCGCGCGAGGAAAACCCGGCGCGGATCCGCCGTCGGACGACGCGGCGCGTTCACGTTTCTCGTCAGCGCGATTTGTGCGCGTTATTGCGGTAATCTCCGCACTTTCTGACGTGGAAAAAAGTGCTTGACCAGGAATGAAAACACTTGTTGTGTGCACCTGCGACTACAACAAATGTTGTCCAAAAGTGAGCGAATATTGCGTCAAAAATCGCGCTTAATGTTTGCATTAAAACGCTACTTTTATTTACTTTTCAGTTGTAATTGCAGTACGCGTTATTGTCTTTGTTCACACTGACAAAGAGAAGTCTGCGAACTTCAGTTCATGTTTTACTCCTGGTTCTGTAGGTAAACAAGAGGAAAACAAACCTCCCCGAAATCTAATCAACAAAAGCCTTTTTTCTCCTTTAAGTAGATTTGCTTTTCTTATCATGACCCTGCTGTTATTCATTTAGCTGCTAATTGCCCAAAACATGCTCTCCAGTCAAAAGAAGAGATCAATAATTATGACAGGAAGAGAGACACAAAGCATGATAACTGAAGTGACTGCAGATTCTGCTGCCTGCCTGAGAAAAGTGTGTGTGTTGGTTTAACTGATCAATCTTCTCTATCTGTGGGTATTGTTTTACATTTTATGGCTTTTTGAGTCTTTGTGCATTTATAACAATGTGCCATGTCAAGCTTAATGGTTAAGGATCCATGCTGCTAAACTCATCTGCCAAGCTAAACCCTGCAGGTTCAACCCCAGGTGGGGTTGTCTTAAAACCTGGAGAGCTGCCGAAATTCCAGTCTTACTCCATCAGCATTGTGCCCTGCAGCCAGACACTTAACCCCGGGCTGCTTCAAGACACTTCCTGCATTTACTGTTTCTGTGAGTCATTTGAACAAAACATCTTCTGAACGGTCAGTGAAATAAACATTGTTCATTTTGTTCAGAATTACATTCATTTAGACATTTTGCTCGGCTTTATTTATTTTTTATTTCTATAGAAAGCTTTTTATAATCCTTAAGTAAACAGCTATTGTCATTAGGAACAAGAGCTTCATGTTTTCTCCTGCACATTTTGATTTATGTGTCTTCACATTTTCTTTTAAAGTCTCAAACAGTCTCTATAAATATTATGCAATTCTCAAATGTTTACCGACAGAGGTAATGTTGTTTACTGCAGGAGTTCTGCAAATAAGATCATACCGCCTTTAATCTTCATGAGTGACAACTCAGAAAACCCATTTACTTGGGCCGTGGTTAACATCATGGGTGGCCTGTCTGTGTAATCTCATACATGGAATTCCAAGTGTAGAATGTCTTCCGAGGCTTTGCCATGATTTTCCATGAGCACGCAACACTGTGGTCAAACTCTGCTTTGTTGGGCGCAGGGCTTTGTTGGGCCACAATGGAGCAGTTTATGGGCAGAACAAATACACAATAGCAAATATGTGCTATATTAAGTTCGGACACATGTTGTTCATCTTTTAAAAGCAACCCAGATCTCATCTCTTTTTACATTTTGCAACATTGTGATGATACAGTCCTCCAGAGTAACATAAAGATTTCTGGGGTCTGTAAACAGCAAACTGACTCACACAGACCCTGAAGGTTCAGCTCTTTTGTTAGCAGTACAGATGTTTTTTATGTCCCGACCCTGTGAGACAGCAGGACAGAGAACATGTACAGAGTTTCAGAGAGTCATGTGACCTGCTGCTCTCACTCAACACTGCAGGTGACACCCTGTGACATCATTTCCTCTTCTCACTGTTGCCAAAGCGAAGGTGCGCATGCCCTAACCTGTCCACTTTAACTGAGTTTAACTTGATTTGGATTGTAAAGTCTCATAACTGCCGTAACTCAAGCGTATCAGTCAACAGAACCGTCTGTCCTGAAAAGTGGAGTTTCTTCAGCACATTTCCAGCGTCTTTACTGTGGATATATAGTGTCTTATTGAGAGTAAATTGTATGGTGAACATACACTGAATGTACCAAAAGCACTGATTCCGTAGATTTTTTTAGATTGTATTAAACTGACACGGAACGTATTACAATAAATGCAGAAAAGCACACATTCTAAACAAGATACACAATATCATAAATATACATTATCATAGACGAAAACAGACTTTTATCAGAAATGTTTTGTTTAGTCTTTATTGCATCATCCATTTTGTACAGCTGATCAATCAGGTTTTTGTTCCAGTTACAAACCAAATGAAAGAGAATATCTGAGTGAGAAATGAAAGCTGGATGTGAGTCATTCTCATGCGTAACAGAATCAAGTGCTTGAAATGAACACTTACTGAGGTAAAAGTGAGATCTGAACTCACTTTTCTCACTCTTATTTTCTTTCTTGAGAGCAGAACAATGATGTCGGCAGGATCTGACATCTTACTGGCATTTCAATTTGAATTACCAGCAGAGGGAAATTGCTTTTCTGCTGCACTTCTGATGGGCCTGAGAGAACATTATCTGTTACTCAGGTAAACCAATCCAAACGTTACACTAATACACAACTATAATTATATACTTTCTGTTCCTGTTTCATTGTGCTGATATAAAATTCACAACGTTGGCAAATGCATGCCTGAGGTTTTCATATATTTATTTATTTGCATCTCAAAATGACTTGGCTTTATGCAAACAATGATCTGCATATTATTATGAATTAGAAAGTTAGCTATAGACTGGCTTCCACTTAAAACATTTATCTGTGGGTTTATTTGAATTAAGCATCGTAGCTAACTTTAGTCACTGGTCTGAAGTGGTGATTTTGATGTTTACATTCCGACTTGCATTAATTGCAACCTCTGCATTTAATGCAGCAACACAAGCAGGTTTACGTGTAGAAACAGCCATACTGTTAACCATACTGTTGGCCATTTGAGTTTTGACTACAGCTCGCAGTACTGCATGAGGACTCTAGAGGGCAGAATTCAAACCAATAAACATTTACTTTTAATATAAAAGTTCATTTTATTCTTTATTCTAAAGACAAGCGAGCGTGTAACCTTCTCTGAAGAGTTTTATACCACAATGGATGCTCTGTTCCATAAATGTGTCTTTTGTGAAACATCTCTTTTACGGTAATGTACATTTTAAAGAATGAGAAGATTGATTTGGCTTCAAAGCTAATGGCTCTCGTTGGTATTTTACTGTCAGTGTGGATTTCTCAACTGAATGGCCCCTTAACAAATTTTGTACTGAAAGTAGATTGTAATGTCACATGAGCGACCCTGTTCCTTAACTAATGGCTGCCCACAGACCTAAGAGAGATAAAGGCGAATTAATTCAGATGCTTGAGACGTTCAGGCATAAATAACACATTTAGAGCTCAATGCACGAACCCCATTTAGTGGAAGTATGTTTTTTAAATTCATATGGCAGTTAAACTGTTAAAACTCCATTATGTTTTTATTAATTGGGTTGATATTAATCAGACACGAGCAGCAGAAACAATGAACAGCCAAATTAATCTGGTTTTAAATTCTCTTTGATTCTCCGCAGGTCTTTTACCTGAGGTCACGGACAGCAAGGGCAAAACGATGCTAAATGCTAACAATGAAAACCACCTGTATAATCTTGTACAGTTACAACAGCAAAACACAAAAGGCATTTTAACATTGTTAAAATGTTCCTGAATGTTGCCCTGGTGATGTCAAAGGTTCAGTGTCCAAAAAACTCTGGCAGAGAGTCATCGGACACATGATGGAATCTGGTGACATCAGACAGACGCCAACATGAACAGACTGTGAACACACCTGAGATCCTAAGTCACAGTAAACCAGGGTTCACTTCTATTCACCAAATGCTATTCATAAATACAATAAATAAATAATACATTTAAACTGTTGGTTACTGTATTGAGCCTCTTCATGTCTGAACAGGGTTGTGAAAAGAAACCAGCTGAGATCTGCAGCTTTAGGAACTCGCACTGTTATATGACAACATAAACTCCACCTCTCAGAACTTTTTCCCAGAACTGTCACTCCCGGTTTACTGACAATGAAAAGCCTGTCACCTCTCCTCCTCTAACAAAGACATTAGGAGTGTAAGTGAATGATGGGCATCCATCAATCTCACGGGCTGTAAACTGCTGACATCACAGCAGTGTTATGAAGCGAAACAGAAGTCAGAGAAACCTTCTCCGGCACACTGTGCTAAAATCACATTTAAACTGGAAATTTATTCTGCTCATAAACCTTGAACTCGATCCCTTTTAGAGACCCACCTCCTCTCTGTCTGACTGGTGAGCTGAGAGATCCCAGCTAACCATTTCAGATTGTAAGAATGTTTCCCTAACGTTTCCATTTAGTAACAAAAATGTAAAAAAAATTGGAATGTTCTAGAAACGTTCCAAATGTCAGTTCTTTTAAGTGTTGTATTAACGCTATTGTTTGGTTATAAGAACAATATTCAAACATTTTTTTAAATTTTTTAATTTTTAAAATGTTACACTAACAACTTAGGAATGAAGTTTTTGATATTAAATTTAATTTTATTTATATAGCGGTTTTTACAATGTTACATTGCTTCAAAGAAGGTTTACATATAATATAAAAAATAAAACATATTAACCATGATATATATGATATATAACAAAAAACGTTCTAGTAACATTACTGCAAGAATGTTTTTGATAATTTGGGAGAACATTTAGAGAACACTAGCTAACAGTCTGGTAATGTTCCCTGTTAGCTTCAGGAATACTCAGAGCATCAGTGGTTAACTCCAGCACATGGACCGCAGAAGACACGACCCAATGAATAGACGATTCTCACAGCCACAGACTCACTTTAGTGCTGCTATTGATATCAGTGTTAAAAGTGATTTGCTGCACCGTATGTGGCAAGGAATCAAAACTTCATTTGGGCAGATAAAGATGCCATTTTAGAGGCAGATAAAGTGCTGCATCACACCCACAGCTCTCGGCCCTGCGCACAGATCTGCACCGTCGGCTGGACAGATTTACAGGCGCCTTTTTCTGCACCATAAACAGCGAGTCCCCTCGCCGGGCGACACAGAGAAATGTTAATGGATTCATTTGTCAAGAAGCCCCTTCACTTATTTACAGTCGACCTCCATTACAGTGTTTCTACCGTAAGACAAAAATCCACCAGCCAAAGTCAAAATATCGATTTACCTGCGGTGACTCATCGCACAAAAAATGGACAAAGCCCATAAGCATTAACGCAAAAAATATGCTAGCTGTCTCACCTCGCCATTACCGTAATCATGGTAAGTAATCTTTGTGTAATTTACATAATTGGAGCATTTAAAAGTTGCTAAATAACTCCAGAGAGCCGTGTCTGCTGGGTAACAAGGGCAAAATGAATCTTCTGGTGGAAGAACACACAGTATAACTTCATTACATTATACATCCCTTCATTACGGCCAACATTTCCCCTCGTTTTCAGCTGCATTCATTACGAGTTTATGTTTAAAACAAGCACAAAATATCTGCTGTTTAATCAAGACAAAAAACAGTTATATTCAACAGTTCTCTGAAACAAGTCTAAAGATCTTACACACTTTCTGTTCTCTGCTGAAAAATGTTCATGAAATGTATTTGTTTGAATCAGTTATCTTGTAGGCTTTGTGTCTAAAAGCCACTTTTACTTCTTTTTAAACAAGATAGCTGAATAATTTATTTTACACCACAGGACATACAAAAATCCACTTAAAGGCCACGTTGTGTGTGCGAGATGTGTGTGTTGTAAGTGTGTATATGTATCCTGTAAAATGTCACAAAACATGCTGGATCCTGCAGTAAGATCAAAGCTGCAGCAAACCTGTAAAACTGCAGTAAAAGGTCAGTCCAGTCGCAGGACCTCACGTGCTGCTGCAGGCATCGTCTTTTTCTCATTTAAAAGGAAATGTTTTCCTCGGAAATTTGTAACATTACAGAAGTGAAACAGATGGCAAACAGTGTTTCCTGTTCAACTGTATCTTCAACACTGTTATTGAGTCAAGCTTGATTTGAGTTCATACGATCTCTCCTAAATAATTCTGAAAAAGCTTAATTTCTGTACATTATGTAAACCTAATGTTATTCAATTTCATATTTTGCCTTTATACCTTTATTTTTGGAGGTACCTTTATATTTGGAATATTAAAAAATGTATTTATAGGACATAATCAGAGCCCACGTGATACCCTGCAATTCAAAATGTTCTTCTGCTCCTGGAAATCATTGTTTAAATTTTAGGATTATTCTATCTGGCCACAGCTAACACGTGAAACTAGAGCAGCCCTCCTCCCATATCAATGATATCATCAATCAACTGTGTCCTTCCTGCCAGTTCCAGGTCACCTGAAAGGCCCCAAGCACCCGAGGAGAGAACACGTCTGCATGCGCAGTCAGTGAAGACTGCAGGTCAGAGAGAATGTGTCTGCATGCGCAGTCGCTGAAGAGTGCAGGTCAGAGAGAACGTGTTTGCATGCGCAGTCACTGAGAGAGTGCGTCTGCATGTGAAGACTGCAGGGACACAAAAACATCAGCACAAAGTATAATTTGAACATTTAGTTGAAGTGTATAAATAGAATTGATTATTTATGCAGTAATGTCTTGTCTAACTAATGTTATTGGCAATACCATAATAAAGTTGTAAAATAAAAGTGTTTATTTAAAAGTGTTGTTTATTTAGGTCAATTTAATTATACAAGATAATCTTTCACCTGTTTTATTGTCTGAGATGAAAACCTGCTGAAGAAGCCATTAGCACCATCATAACACTCAGGGTTAAAGTGTATTCACAACTGTGACACCTGTAAATACTGGTTATAGTGGGAAGAGGTGGATGCTTTAGGTGTCTATAGGAAACACATTGTTGCCCTGACACTGTGTCTTTGTGCTCTGTTTACCTTTGTTGACTAATGACTGCATCCTGTTCTAGACCATCATCACTCCCACACAAGAATCGAGCCGCCACATGTCCATAATACTGATCTGCAGCATGGTTGTCATGTCAGAATAAACATATGGCTGTGCCCAGTAGAATCGTGAAGGTCTGTATTGTTTCCTGCACTTGAACTGTGACCTCCAGAGATGCTGGTCTCTGTTCACCAGAGTTCAGCCTGTGAAGATACATGATGAGTCAATATCAAAGATTCACTCCGACCTTTTAAAGAACATGAAAGCTTTTTGTTTATTTCTTCATAACTGACGCCCACCCGTACGCATGCATGCACGACCGACAACACTGCAACAGAAGCTCGCGCAACACTTACTCCCCCTCAGCTCTGTCAAAATATCTCCCTACACGCCTCCCTGCAACAAACAAACCACCTACTAACACACACACACTTGTACACACCTGCCTCCAAATGTTCTAACCTCTGAGTCACAGGAAGGGCAACATGCCATCATCCTGAGATCCTAAAACGGTGTTAGACACAGGAATAAAGACAGCTTACCATTAGAACAAATCCTCTTCAGTATCTCAGCTGTTTCTCCAAGAGAGCAATAAGACTGTAGAAGAGCAGATGGGGATCTTTGCTGAAGTTTGCAGCTTGTTTCTTAATGTTTTCCTGGAAAACCAAACGACCCAATTTGTCTCACATGTACATGTACAGCATCTCCCAGGAGTTTAGGAAGAAATCTCAATAATGTCTCAGACTGAGCTCAGATTTACCAAGATACCAAGTTAGTGATCAACAAAGTTAGTTATAAGTTAGTGATCAACAAATTACCATGATACTTTTCAATTGCTTGTCAATGGTTTCACATTTGTGTTTGTTTATTTCTCAAGGTCTATGAAAGATGAACTTCTGAGCAATATCATCTTCCTCTGGGTTGATTTTCCTGTAAGTTTAGAGTTAAGAGCTTTTCTCATCTTTCTGTGAAGTCTTCATCCTTTGACCTACAGCGTGGCAAGTTGAAGCCCTGAGTAATTGCTCTTTTCTTTCACATAATTTGCCCCCCTCCTTAAACTGAAATGGTTTGACCTGCTGAAGTAAACATGCATTAATCACAGCTGGATGGGGAATTATCAGAGGCTGAGCCCACGGCGTCTGAAGGGGAAGTATGTAGCAGCAGGGCTGCAGAGATGGATGCAGTCGGGGCGCTGGGCTTTAGTGTCCTTGGGGAGGTGGACAGCAGCAGCTGATGGGGTCACTGTATCCACCTTGCAAAAGTGTGTCAAGGACAGCAGAACAGAATAGATGCTTGGTGTGAATTTGCTGGTGTAACTATCAAAGCCTACTTTTACTGTATAGATGTACAGTACAAACCAGCAGTCCATACACACACACACACAGCGACTAACCTGTTATTACTCAGACACTCCTTCATAACTGCTCTCTGTTTCACTGAAGTGTCAGGTTTGTCTCAGATACAAACAAGTAAACACTGTTGACATACAATAAGAGCATACAGCTATAAAGTTCATGTGGATAGCAGAGCTCGGATGATTTGGAAGAATATGATGAGCAGTGATGAGTTCATTGTGAGATCTCTGCCTTGTAATCTCAAGCCAGTCTGAGACATTGTTGAGATCTCTTCTGAAACACAAAAGGAGATGCATTACTGGGGTCTTTATCTCAGAACAACCATCTGTTTGTTCTCCATTTAATTTTATTGATATTTAGGTGAAACAGTTATTAAAGATCCTAAACTATCCCTGTATACACTGTACATTTTTTTATCATTTACAATTCATTGTCAAATATGAGCTGAAGTTAAAACCCACAGCAGACTGTCTGTATTTTCTGACAGACTGTACAATAAACCTCTCATCCATGACTTTTACAGTGTTGATTGACAAATTATATAACACGAACAAATATTCTAAACAAAGATTCATTTGAGGCAAAGATTTATCACAAATGCAATTGATCAAATATGAATTAATCAAAACAATGTCAAGTGGTGCAGTCCAAGACTGCAGTTTTTTCAGTCAGTGTACTTGCTGAATTGTGGGCAAAATTCTATGCGTTTGGCTTAACATGATTAAATGGTTCATAAAGAAATAAACTAAAGCAAAGCTAAAGTGTTTGTGTGGTGCCAGATAAAGGCAAACATCAGTGCCATTTTAAGTCACTGTGTAAAACACCTTCTGTTAGCCAGATGTCGTGTACATTTAACCAGACGAGCAGCCGCGGGAATCACAGGGGTCACGTGTGTCTCAAAGCTTAAGTGCTGCTCTGAAAGCTATTGATGCTTTAAAAGGCTGTGAGCTGCTGATCAATATGGAGATTCATTCTGTGAGTCATTAGATGTCCATGCAGCCATATTACAGCTCTTAAAGAACACATTGCTCTTATTAGAGCAGTGAAGAGGTAAAATACTACACAGAGAGGTAAAAATACCCAGCACAGAAGTGCCGTGGGCTGCTGAAAAGCGAACGGAGGCCTTTGTTTAAAGCTGGCAGATTTCTCAGCAGGAGAATAAAGCTGCTCTGATTGCAATCAAGCAAAGATCTGAATGAAAGGTGATTATGGTTTTATTTCTGTCAGAGTGCAAATGCAGGTTTTGGAACTGGTGGGTTTGTCCGAAACATTTGCTTTCTGGCATGTCAAGCCGAGTGATTGGGGATAATAAATCCTGTCATTCTTTCTTTAATTTTTGCATCCTAATGACACATGTGCCTGATGTTTCATTTGAACAGGAGGGACGTGACTTTCACGCACAACTCGAATCAAAAGCAACATTCGGAGCCTCTTTGTCCTGACTGATGAACAATCATGTGCGCATTGTTCCTCTGTTAATTGTTAATTGTTCGAGCTTAATTCAGCACAATCTGCAGACGCGAGACCATCACAGTTATGTGGCACTAAATCAACAGTGAAATGAAATATTAAACAGATCAGGAAGAATCACAAATCACACTCACAGAGCAGCTTTTGAGTTTTTGACATACATTACAGTGAAAAGTTTTATCACTGACTGTAAAATCTTGAAGTTTTTGCTTCAGTACTTAAAACAGAAATTGTGCCCACACAAGAACTTTAAAAAAAAATGTATTAAAAGTAATTTTTTAATGTATGCGTTGGCGTGAATAGTGAAAAAAACAGCTAACAGGTGCTCAGCACACGAGAACATCAACAGTGTTTAAAAAACTCATGAGCATTATCATGAAGTTTAGTGAGAGAACCAGAATGTGCAGAAGAAACATTCTTCAAACATCTTCTGGATCTGTGAAGTTCTGATTTCAATGTGTAAATGTGTTAAACAGAGCTACTGCAGTAATCCTGCAGTTGTACTGGTGGCTGAAAGCATCATTATATTATGAACACATGAGAGCAGAACTGTGTGAAATCTGTAGAGCTTTCTGCAGACGCAGATTCTGCATGGACCTGCTCAAAATCTACAAAGACACTCAGCTTCTCCTGTTCCTTTCATCTTACTGCTTCTCTGTGGAACCTAAACCAGCTCTTTCAGTTCGGTGTGCATTTCAATATTGTCAAGAACTGACATTACAAGCAGAGGGATATTTGCAGATCTGAGGTCTGAGTAACCAAAGAGGAAAGAAAAGCCTGGCGTATGATTAATGACCAGAACGTCACCGTATTTCTCTAATGATGATTTATGGAGATTTCTGAAAAACACCATCAGTCTGTCAACAAGAGATCAGCCTCAAAATACAATGTCTGAAATGCACAACGATAAATTATGCACAAATACTGTTGCTTTTTTAATTCAGCATGTCTGCTGTTAACCTTGATTTCCACTCCATCATTCATATGGGCAAATATTCAAGAAAATTCAACAGATTGTAAAAAATAGCACCTTGAGAGAGAAACTGAATGTCCAAGATTTCAGGAAGAAGACACGGTTTTCATCATGTTTGTTGTTGTACAGTAAAAATAGCTAAACATCCTTAGAACAAAATAGATTTACAAACATTGTACAGGGTATTAGGAGAGAATATCTCTTGAAAGAAGTTTATTTTACGTACCTTTCTGGTTAATTCTTTTTTAACAGTTTTGTGAGTTTTATGTTTAAACAAGAGGATAATATTTGCTAAATCTTAATGTAAGATGTTTCTCTGAATATCTTCTGCACTTCTCAGGTGTCTTGTTTTAAAGATATTTAAATACTGATTAAGAAAATGTTTTTCTGATGAAACTGGAGTTTCTTCAGGCATTGGAGGTTCTTGTTGCAGGTAACAACAAACAGAGCAGCACAAAGACGAAACCGGACACCAGCACGCTCTTAACAGTCAATAGCTGCAGTTTCTATAAGCATCTCTCTGACTCTCAGTGTTCATCTGTGATCATGTGCTGCAGTAACTGCAGGATTATTTTCATGAAACTCTACACGGCCGCCCATCAGCCTCGATCTGATAAAACCGGC
>JAZGTH010000072.1:4937500-5045000 GCA_036877525.1 Chromobotia macracanthus | reverse complement strand
TGTGTGGGGTTTACTTCTGTAAATCAGTAAAACCTGACAAATCTGAGCAAAACCTCATTTTGGGGACATCCTCATTTGTAAAAATGCTATAAAATATAGTAAATAAAGTTAATGTTTTTTTAAATTGTAAAATGCAGAAAGTATTCTGTTAGGTTTAGAGTGTGGGTTAGGTTATGTTGTTTATAACTAGCTGTGTATAAAACCAATAGAAGCCTATGGAATGTCCCCATTTAGACAGATAAGTATGTGTATGTGTGTGTGTGTGTGTGAAGTGGGAGTTAATTTCTGAAAGTCCAAAATGGCAAAAGTGCCCACAGGACAAGAAATGTCTCTAAATGTTACTCCACACACACACACCCCGTCTCTCTGGTACTATATTAGCTTCACACTGTGTGTGTACACAGCCCTTTTGTCTCTGGGGTGTAATCCATTTGATTCTTACACAAGTGCTATTGTGGCAGATGGGGTAAAATGTCCCTCGGGGGTCTTTATCCTCTGCTGGAAGGTCCAGACAGATGAGGCCTGACACCTGAGCTCCACTGCTGTCACTCTTTACACCGAATCTACTTGTGATCCATTCAGATTCATCAAATATTAAAGGGCCAGAGTTTCCGTTCTGTGAGAAGGAAGAACGAGAGAGGCAGAGAGATCGAGAGAGGGTAAGAGCAGAAGAGGTTGCTCCCACGGAAACAAGGGGTCAGGGAGATGGCGGGAACGCTGTACGACGGCCAAGCAGCTCGAGTGGGGTAAGTGATGAACACAACTCTTAATTGCTCTGGTTTCTAGCTAGCAGCAGAGTGCATTTAAAGGTCTCTCTGGGTAATTTGTAAGCAGATGGATTAATTGATAACCTGCTGATGAAGGCTAAACTGCTGGAACTGAGAAAGACGGTCTAAGCTTCTCAGTAGAATCACTGTCACAATGCAATAGGAAAATTTGAAGTGGCTTTAAACCAATTAAAGTTTTAACTAGAACTGTTTTTCATTTGATTTATTTTAACTCAATATACCAGGAGTTAACTTAGTTTAACTTAATTTCTCCTACCTGACCCCAAATGTGACCCCAAATTAAAATGCTTAGATCAGTCTGTATTAGATCAGGCAACATCACATTTTGCATGTTAACTGGATTTAAAATTTCTGCAAACCAAATTTATATGTTTTCTTTATAATGCAACTGATGTTTTGTTCTTTAAACATTTTACTGGACAGGACAAAGTATAAAATATATCAAGAAAATAAATAGCAAAGAGCCAAGTGTGGACTATTTCCATTGAATGATAAAGCAAACTTAAACACAACACATTTCCTTAATTCAGATTCACACTCTTGTTTACACAGATTCAGAGTGAGTCCCACTGACAACAGCAACAAGGACCAAAACTGCCCATGTGACCAACAGGAGCAGGTCAGAATTTTTCTCTATCAGCACATTTATTTCATCTGTACGGTCACTATTCAGAAAGAAAGAGATTTTCTGTCACAGGCATGCGTTGATCTCTTTTAACACCTTATGCTTCTTATTCTGTGGAATATGTGATTCTTATTGGTCAGTTGCTGCATCCTACAATATGCTTGTATAATGACCACTAAACTGTGTAACTGACTGTTTTCTCAGACAGCTGGTTTCTTCATAGCTGTGCTAGATTAATATTTCTGTACAGCCTCTGTCTTCTTATAGTATTGTAATTTACACTAAAATCAATTATTTGTGTCCATTTATTTATTAATTTGCTAAGTAGCCATATAATAAGAAGAAGAATATACAGTTAGATGGTCATTATTTTAATATAAGACCCATGCACTACATATTGGGTCTTTATCACCCTGTTGGGGGATTATTTTAACACAATATTCTATTCATAATTGAATGATTGTGTCAGGTTTCATGTGAGGATGTGAGCTATTCTGTTAATGACGCTGTGATACAGCAGAAATCTGAATCCAGTCAAACTCCAAACATCACTCAAGCTTTGGCAGCCCGTCCCCTGCACACACAGAGTACGTCTGACCCCCATCACTGTTACCCAGCTGATAAACCCTCACACAAACATAACATACATCAGATGTGCTGAGTAATGCGTCCCTGGGCAGATTTTCAGGTCTGAAATCTAAATGTTGTTTGTTCAGATGGCTGATGGGAAACAAAGGCAACACACACAAGACTAATTTACTTTGGGGTATTTTGGGGTATCAAAATAAAACAGTGTAGAAACAAGTCAAATATGATTTAAAACACTCTCACTTCCTGTTGGCACAGGAAACAGAGTAAACAGCCAGTTTTCAGTGAACATCCAGAGGGCAATTGTACTGCTCAGATTGTCTTTAATAGCTTAGGAGACATGATTGACTTCTCATTTATGTATCAGCTTTGTCTCGGGGTGTTTCTCATAAAATTCCTTAAAAGACAAATGAGACACAAATGAGACCACTATTGACATACAGTAAGAATACAGAGCTGTACAATTCATGTGGATAACATAGCTCAGATCATTTTCACTTCTTGAAAGAATTTGATTGGAAATGTTTGTGTCAATATTTTAAAACAGATTTTAAGCAAATCTAAGCACTGTTTAAGAAATTGTTGAGATTTCTTGTAGAAAAGGTAGATGATGAAGGTATGTCTCTGAAAACAAAACCAGACACCCTAAGCAAAAGTATTCATGTGTATTCATCTCACAGCAGTCTAGGTTCATTTATATTGAGCGTGCATTGCTTTATTAAAACGACAGCTTATCTGTTACACTACAGGAGCTGCTCTGGAGCTCTGCTGGTATTGCTTAAAATCTCTGTCCGTCGACGAGCTCAACGTCAACATACAGCAGGTACACTTACAGCTCAGCTAACAGTATTAGATGTTTGTAATTCTTTTAAAACGTTTTTACTTTTAGGGAACATTAGCCAATGTTCTGAGAACGTTCCCTGTTAGCTGGGATGCTGCGTTGAGGTGCATGATATCAAATGCTGTAATAGAATAAGGATCCATTTTGTCTGACGTTTTGTGCTGTGAGAGGTTGAGTTTCATTGGCCTGGCAAGCATTCAGAGTCTTGTTGCAACCATTTCAACTGCTTGTGAATTATGCACAGCACAATATAACATGCAGTTCTCGTGTCCGTCCACTAGATGGAGCAATTCTATGTGTGTGTTTGTGTGTGTGTGTGTGTCTGTGTGTCTGTATGTGTGTGTGTCTGTGTGTGTGTGTCTGTATGTGTGCGTGTCTGTGTGTGTGCGTGTCTGTGTGTGTGTGTGCGTGTCTGTGTGTGTGTGTGCGTGTATGTCTGTGTGTGTGCCTGTGTGTGTGTCTGTGTGTCTGTGTGTGTGTGTGTGTGTGTCTGTGTCTGTGTGTGTGCGTGTCTGTGTGTGTGTCTGTGTGTGTGTGTCTGTGTGTGTGTGTCTGTGTGTGTGTGTGTCTGTGTGTGTGCGTGTGTGTCTGTGTCTGTGTGTGTCTGTGTGTGTGTCTGTGTGTGTGTGTCTGTGTGTGTGTGTCTGTGTCTGTGTGTGTGTCTGTGTGTGTGCGTGTGTGTCTGTGTCTGTGTGTGTGCGTGTCTGTGTGTGTGTCTGTGTGTGTGTGTCTGTGTGTGTGTGTCTGTGTCTGTGTGTGTGCGTGTCTGTGTGTGTGTCTGTGTGTGTGTGTCTGTGTGTGTGTGTGTCTGTGTGTGTGCGTGTGTGTCTGTGTCTGTGTGTGTGCGTGTCTGTGTGTGTGTCTGTGTGTGTGTGTCTGTGTGTGTGTGTCTGTGTGTGTGTGTGTGTGTCTGTGTCTGTGTGTGTGCGTGTCTGTGTGTGTGTCTGTGTGTGTGTCTGTGTGTGTGCGTGTGTCTGTGTGTGTGTGTGTGTGTGTGTCTGTGTGTGTGTTGTCTCGGCCGCAGGTGGAGAGTGGAGCGCTAACAGCGCCCTCTAGTGGCGAGCGTCTGCAATACCAGCGGGACCCTCGACCTCATTTTGGAGTGGCGCACTCCTCTCGATCCGTGTCAGTCCCGCTGTGGGACACTGACAGGCTGAGAGAGATGAAGGAGTGGGAGGATGAGGAGGATGAGGAGGAGGATGAGGAGGAGGGGGGATCTGTCAGCTGTTGTCCTCATTGCCATCTTGGGCTACCACGTGACACACTTCTCTGGCATGAGGCGACCAGACACATACACACACTACTTTACTAAAATTAAAATAAAAATGCCAATTTTAAATAACGTTAAACCGATCAATAATTTTAACCTGAAATTATCATATGAATATGGTGAATTAATTTTACTAGTCGTGTGCTGCTGATAAACATTCACTGTAAGATGCAAGTGTACAAAACTTTGATGACTCATACTGCACTCACTCTTATTGTCCAATGAAATAATCTTTCAGATGAGAATGCCCCGCCCCCAATACCACCTACTGTTCATATGACTATCAGCACTAAAAACACTCACACCCGATTGGTTAATTAAACAAAAAGGGACAAAAAAGGACTTCCTGTTTCAATAGAAAAAGCTTCAATGCAGCAAAAAACCCACATGAAGTGAATATAATGGTATGAATATAACAGTCTGACATCAGACAGCAACTCATTCTTGAAAATCATTGTGGACGGGAACTTTAGGTGGACAAATCATTAAATTATTAGAGCAGAAGAAAAATCCAGATGTGATGCTAACCGGGAAGGGATCCTGCAGGCTTATGTTATCGGTTCCAGTTCTGTCATTTGTGATTCCTGTTCTTTGTTGTGTTTATTCTGTGCAGGCGAAGTGTCTGTTGTTTAATGGAGTGACAAGCAGTGCAAAATAAAGGTCACAGCAAAATAGAAGCAGTTAATCGATGGCCACATAAAAAAGCTGTGAAACGCCTGACATTTTTATTGTTTCTACTATAACAAACTTTATCTCAATATGTTATTTTTAGAAAATAAGTAGCTAATTTATTTTAGTAATACACTTGTAAACAATTTAGTGGCTGCAAAGGCTTTTAAATAATACAGTATTACTTCTGTTTGGTGTAAAGAACAGCATTTTTCAGTTAGCAGGCTCAATCCAGTTATTTCTTTCAGACAGTCACATCATATTTCTAAGTCTGCATTACATGCTTTTTATTTGTCATAAACGAAATTTCATACCTTTGAAAAACACATTTCTCATGTCATGAATAGATTAGAATACATTACTTGACCTTGGTTTTCACTATAGTGATTTAAAAATGAGTTTTATTCATATTGTAAGTCTGGAGTGATGCCAATGTATTATGTTGTCAAAACAGATTTACCTTGAGATGAATCAGGATTTACAAAACATGTTTTGAATATTGCCCAGAATTATGTGTTGGTTGTAGTTCTGTGACACGTCTTATTTATACAAATACAGATACATTGTCACACGCTGTGTACATGAAAAACTGTACAAATGTTGAGTCTCTACGAAAACAGTTTGTTTGTTTATTTCATTAATTTCTTAATGTTTTCATTAGAAACATTAGTGAAACATTTAATCATTATTAAAAAGTTATTAATATTTATTAATTTAGCAGACTTTAAAATGAGAGAGCTTTTAACATTTTGCCATAAGAGCCAACAGGCCTAGCCTACAAAGCTACATGTGCAAGCAGGAACAGATCTGACTTTATATGAAGAAATCTGATGTCATCACAGGTTGGAGGTGTTAACGTGTCCTCTGCAGGTATTATTAGACTGAACTAACTAGACCAGATCTATAACCCTGTGTTATGTATTCTGAATCAACACTGAGGAAAGATCAGAGCATGGAGAGGTGAATGTCTTCTCAACCCCACGTCCAGGTCTTATCTGAGGAAGCCAAAACCTGTGGGACTCCAAGATGCCTCAGGCTGAGACTTCATGTAGACGTGCAATGAAATGTCAACCCAGTTCAGTCCAAAACCGTCCAAAAGCCGGAGGTGTGTGATGGCTCCTTCAGAGCGATTATGAGGAAGACAGAAGAGCCAGAACAACTTCACTGGCTCTCAGATTTATTATTATTATTATTGTAATAAAAAATATTACAATTTATTATGATTATTATAACCAGATTCAGACTTTATGTGTAAACATTAAAAAGGTCTCTTTACACTACAGATGAATTTCAGATGCATTTATAAATGATATGCATTTATCAACTCAATCACACCAAGACAGAATCAATGCCTCATTTCTATGACATAATAAAGTAATCCCGTTATAAAATCGGACCAATGGTTGGGCTCGCTGCTGACCTCTATATTAATATTCATGAGCCGCCACGCCCCTCGCTGCTCTGGTCGTGTTGGCTTCGTCCGGCGTGTCCTCATACCGCACCGGGCGAGACTCGTGGGGACCGGTCCGGTTCATTTCCGGTGAAACGCGTTCAGAAATGTCGTCTTTGTATAAACCTTTCTCCGTGTCGGAGGGCCCGTGTGAAGACGCGGTACTGAAGCGAGGATGCGCGGCGCAAAACCGGCAGCATCCCGCAGCGGCGTCGCCCCGGATCCGCTCCGCGCGATGGTTTGAGGCTGGCGGGTGCGCGACGGGCACCTTCACCCCGGCTCTGTGCGTCTACCCCGGTCAGAGGACGTTAGCGGCCGCCGCCATCGGCGGGAGGACGATCACGCATCCGTGGAAGGCGATTCTCGCAGGTAAACGCCTCGTTGTGTTGCGTTTGCAGGAGACGCGCGTTCATGTGACACCCCCATTGTGTCCGCGCCGCGCGTGACTGTGGATCAGATGTCTCTGAATCCAGAGCACGCACATGCACGCACGTCCCCTTCCACAATGCCATGCATAACAACACCATGCACAACACCACCACCATGCATAACAACACCACCATGCATAACAACAACAACACCATGCATAACAACAACACCATTCATAACACCACCACCATGCATAACAACAACAACATGCATAACAACAACAACATGCATAACAACACCATGCATAACAACAACACCACCATGCACAACAACACCACCATGCACAACAACACCACCATGCACAACAACACCACCATGCATAACAACACCACCATGCACAACAACAACACCATGCACAACAACAACACCATGCATAACAACACCATGCATAACAACAACAACACCATGCATAACAACACCACCATGCACAACAACACCACCATGTATAACAACAACACCACCATGTATAACAACAACACTGCCATGCACAACACCGCCATGCACTTCTGGTGGCTTCTGGAAACCCCGCGGCCTGCTGTGACTCAGCTCATAACGTTTAAATAAAGGTTTATACTCATAACTGCTTAATGCATTGCTATTTACTAACATAAACAACAGCTTTTACTCAGTAGTGATATTCCACCCTTGTTTCAATGACAACAACACACACTGGTTTGGCTGCAGTGTTGAAAATATCACCAGTACACCTACTAAAATAAAATGACCTTGATGGAAATTCAACAGCTGTACGTGAATCGCATAGATAGCTGCTGATGTCACTGTGTGTGATTTAGACACTCTGATATGCTGTTTTGTTTACTGGCGATATCATTTTTACCCAGGTGGAATTGCGGGAGCCATTGAGATCTGCATCACTTTCCCAACAGAGTATGTGAAGACCCAGCTACAGCTCGATGAGAGGGCAAACCCTCCTCGCTACAGAGGCATAGGTGAGGACAACGAATGAATAAATGAACCGTGTAAATCCCAGTGAACTCATGCACCACCCAGTCTGTTCACTTAGTGTCTGATGTACATTGCACACAAAACTAGAAAGCACTTTGTTGATCTGGCAAGCTCTAATCTGATTGGACAACTGGCCTGTTGGAACTCCTGGGAGGGGCACAAGTAATGGAAACAATGTATTTAAAGCCTATTGTGATGATATAGTTGTGGTAGGCTACTGACATCAAATATTTTTAAAGATACAGAGTTTTATTTGAGAAATGAAGTAGCAGGTGCCTTAAATATTCACAAACAGCGCAGAATGTTCTGTTTGTTTTCTGTTGTTTCTGCATGTAAAAACAGATCTATCTGTACGTATCTGTCCGAGTTCTTTCTGTCTGAATGGGCAGTACTTGATCAGAATAAGCTGCAATGTGGACCAGATTGAATGCCCTTACTCAAAGGTTTGGCTAATATGCAATGCTAACACAAGCTTCTAAACCTCTTGGCCTCTTTATACAGGAGACTGTGTTAGGTTGACGGTTCAGGATCATGGGCTGAGAGGTCTGTACAGAGGTCTGAGCTCTCTGCTGTACGGATCCATCCCCAAATCAGCAGTACGGTAAGAAACAGACCTTTACATCTTCAGTGTCGTCTCTTTACAGGCACTTACAGTTGTATTGTTGACATAACGACAGATTCGGAACATTCGAAGTGCTTAGTAACCCCATGAGAGATGCCACGGGTCGCCTTGACAACAAAGCAAGTTTGCTGTGTGGTCTCGGAGCAGGAATCGCAGAGGCCATTTTGGTGGTCTGTCCGATGGAAACCGTCAAGGTTGGACTGTTTTTGTTACATATGTCACGCGCCATGGAGAGAATACAACAACTTAACTAGTTTTGTGGAACATACTCCATTCTGGTCCATGTATATATGACAAAACAGCTAAAAACGTTTGTCTGTTTCACCTGCAGGTGAAGTTCATTCATGACCAGTGCTCTCTAAGGCCACGCTACCGTGGGTTCTTCCATGGTGTGAGAGAAATCATTAAAGATCAAGGTACTGAAGCAGGACATCAACAAAACCAAGCAGAAACAGAATGAGCAGATGGATTGACCAATCATAGAGAAACAAGCTCTGATAATAGAGCAAGATTTTGTTAATACTCAGTAAAATGTTGTTTTTGAATGTCATGGGGTCATCATGGCCGCTCTTTGTCTGCAGGGGTTCGAGGGACATATCAGGGCCTGACTGCTACACTTCTGAAACAGGGTAGCAATCAAGCCATTCGCTTCTATGTCATGAACCTGCTGCGCAACTGGTACAAAGGTGATATTACATCACTTTCTTGTATTCATCTGTAATTTGTGAACTGAAATGGTAGAAAATGCTCTGACGTCATCTTGGCTTTATCTACAGGTGATGACCCGGGTCGGGACATACACCCTCTGGTCACAGCCATGTTTGGGGCCACAGCCGGGGCGGCGAGTGTGTTTGGAAACACGCCGCTGGATGTGGTGAAGACCAGAATGCAGGTTAGCAGGAGCTGAAAGCACTACATGTGCTTTCAGCTTTTGCCTTTCACATTGAGTGAACATCTCCCATTTTAAGATGTTTATTGCTATTATTTACTCATCTTTACACTTTACTAATCATCTGTTGTTTCAAACATTCTGTTATTCTTTATACTGAACACAAAAGGAGAAATCTTGAGTAATCTTTACCCAGGTCAACAGGTTTACACAAGTATATACTGACCATGAGTATTAACTCGTGTTATATTCTAAATCTTAAGTTCTGAAGCCATTTACAGTTTGGCTTTCATGCTGTGAAAATACCTACAATTTCTCCTTTTGTGTTCCACTGAAAAAAGTAACAACATCATATATGTTACATATGTTTGGGTCAACGTGTAAGTAAATGATGACCGAATTGTTTTAAATCTGTTTATAATTCAGGGTTTGGAGGCCCATCGCTACAAGAGCACAATGGACTGCGCTTTCCAGATTCTGAGAAACGAAGGCCCTCTGGCGTACGATCTACTTCATAATTATTATTTTTAAAAATCCACTTTCTATATTTCAGTCTCACTCTCTCTCTCTCTCTCCTGCTGTTTAGGTTCTACAAAGGCACTGTTCCACGACTGGGTCGTGTGTGTCTGGATGTGGCTATCGTCTTTGTTCTCTACGAAGAGGTTGTGAAGCTTCTGAACAATATTTGGAGAACAGACTGATCACAGAACAGGCTGAAATCTGCACAGGACTGATTGAGATGGAGTGGACTATTCAAACACAGTTGGCCACGTCAGTCAAAGACTTTAACAGTGACCTCTGGCTCAGAGGAATGGATTAGACCAGCCATCTGTGTCTGTATAGTTCAGGAGTTTGAGTAACGGGCAGGAAGTTGTAGCCTATTTATGTAGTGATGCACAAACACATTTCTGATGAATACGAGGATGAAAAGTGTCATTTTTTGCACTCTTCACTTTTAGCAATGCAAGTGTCTTTTTGTCACCATGCTTTTACAAAGATTGTCGCGAGACAATCTGCTTACGTGTCACGCTAAACGTAACAGCACAACAGAGTAAAAGGTACACGGAAATATTAACGTAATGCACATGTTTATTTTGTCCTAGTTTACATGTAAAATGCTTTGAGTTATGCTGAAAACACTGAAAAAGGTTGAAACTTTTTTTGTAAAAACTCAAATGGATCTGCTGAAGAGGTTCTTACACACGTTTAGATGTTGATATTAAATATGCATGCTGGAGTTCAATTGTCAAAAGCCATCGAACTCAATCACAAATCCACTGAATCATGCCAAGATAGGGGCTGTTGTATTATTGCTCTATATTGCGATATGTAATCTTACAATGTAACTCCTGAGCTGTTTGTTTTTTTTATTGAAGATGTAAGTGGCAGCTGTTTTTAGTTGCGCAATTTATGTTTATATTGTCAACGTAAGTGTCGGCAAAACTGCTCCACCAAAGCAATTTGTACTAGTTATGCTACTGTTGTGCTTGTGTCAGATACTAAACTAGTGCCGTTTCTAACCAGTGCTCGAACAGATTGTAGAATACATCGCAGTGAGTCAATAAACTGATTAGGTTCAATTTCCTGTCATGGTGACCTTGTTGAGTGACCAATAATCACTATAAAAACTATCCTTGAACTCTTAATTTAACGTCATGTTTATAAAAAATGTGTTGTGCAGTAACGACAGTGTCCCTAAATCAAGATAAGAAGAATCACAAACACACACACACACAAATGGATCTCATCAAATGCCTTTTATTGCCAGTTTAATGAGAAAACGTCTCTGTTGACGTAGTGCGATCTACTGTGACGATGCTGGTTATCTCTCGGGCTGAAACAGACCCGGTTAACGCCGCCTTGTCGCAGCATTAGGGATTAAGTTAATTACAAAGAAGGTGTGTGTAGGAAAGATTACATAGATTAAACCGGCCGGCTTGGCTGCAAATTCCACAGGGCATTCATGCATGAGTAGGGGGTGCGCTGACATATCGCATTTTCACCATCTAGCCGGACAGCATCAAAGCGCAACGAGTGTCAGTTATTGTGAAGCTGCCTGGCATGTTGAGTTGAGTGATTGAGTCAGGCTTCATGAGTCAGAATGCTTTCTGTTGTCCTGATGGGTGGGCCAACAGTTGCTGCATCAAGGCGTCTGATTGGCTGTAGCATTCAGAGCCAGAGACCTCTGGTTTCTATGGTTACCGTCTCCATCTAAAGAGGAATGGAAGACAAGACATGTCAGGTGTGTCTACCAGGTGATGTGAAGTACGGTGTTGTGCAGATAGAAACAATCTGTGAAACATGAAGGATGGAAGGGACTTACATTCTCAAACATTTGTCCTTTCCTCCACTGGCAACTCTCTGTCCATCAGGACTCCAGTCTATGGCAAATACCTGAACAATTAAACACAACGGATGTTTTAAATGCTTTTAATGTGCTGCTTAATGCATAAATGAAGTTGTGATATTCTGGATTTCTCTAGTTCCTCCATCCATGTAACTTAACACGAACTGCATGATTTGAAGTTTAATTTAGAATTGTTTAGGCTTTTCAACCAGGGACTGGGGCTTCTCAAGAAAATTTAAAATGACTTAAGACAAAACAAGCATTTAAATAAACTAAATCAACCTAAAACCAAGATAATTCTTAATGTTTGGTTACTTTATAACAAATAAACATCTTTCTAGTTATGCTAAGCTCTAGAAAATTTGGGAAGTGGGGAGTTTAATACTTATGAGCTAAAATGTATATAAATAATAATATACGGGACACATCTGAACACAATTATATAGTTATATATATTTTTTATAAAACATAACTATACTGAATACACTGCAGAATCAACACAGTGTATATACTGATACCCTAAATAGATCTGGGCTGCGCTCCGGGCTGTCTGACCTCAGGTAACCTCCAGCCTCTGAACTGAATCCAGTGTCTCACCTCATCAGTGTGGCCGGGCAGATCTGAGCTCAGTTTGGCTGTCTTGACGTCCCACACCTTCAGTGTGCTGTCACTGCTGCCACTCACCAGCAGACGGCTGTCAGCTGACCACACCACCTGATACACCTGATACAACATTCAGAAAGAAACAATACAGGACGTTAACATCATGCTCCAGAGAAAACCTATCTGCAGGCCTGTCGGTACAATCTTAGTACTCCTGTTCACAATAAAACAAAATGCTGCTGATGTTCATGTGACCACAGTGTCCCCTAGTGTCTACTACTGGAATTACACTGTGTGTTTGTGTTTGGGTAACTTTTGGCAGTATGATTAAAAAACAACACAAGAAATACAAATATCAGTTTGGGCAAAATGCATTGTGGGTAACCAGCACAGCATGCTCTGTTCACACTGCACATTGTTTGCAAGAACTTCATCTATGTATTCTGTGAATACAGTTTGCACTCTATGTGCAGTAAAATGCTACCTGTGACCATCTTTCTTACTTGCCGGTCTTCCCATCTCAGATCTTGATGGATTTATCGAAGGACGCGCTGGCGATCAGCCGCGTGTCTGGAGACAAAAGCACCTCGTTGACCAGAGCCTGGTGACCCGTCATACGCGCCGCTGGCTTCTTCTCCTCTGCTGGGTTCCACAAGAACATTGTGAAATCATCAGAACCTGACACCAGCCTTTCTGAACCTTCACCCTTCAGAGAAGAAAAACAGAGCCCACATATTTCTCCTGTATCAGAAGATCAAACATCTCAGTTCTATAGTAGCATATTATGCACTACAGTTCTATGTGCTGTATATAGGCAGTATATGTATACTGTAGATACAGTTCTATATAGTGTATATACTATAGACAGGTCCCACTCACTCTGATGTTATTGTAGCGTTTCAAAGCGTTCTCCTTGATCTCTTCCACTGTGGGCAGCAGATACATTTTTTTTAAAATGTCATGACTGATGAAATCAAACTGCTCTGGTGTTAGACTGTATACACACATACATGACCCAGTCAGATCCTGAGGATTAATGGTGGCGGGTTCAAACGCTCCTGTACGCAGAACGTAGTCTGTGCTGAGAGCCAGTGTGTTCACCCAGTGAGCGTGACCCTGCAGTGTCCGACACTGAACCCCCTGTGTGTGGACAGAACCTCTCACAGCACATTACTGTACATACTTTCCCTTTAGATAGCAGAACTCATAATCAAAACCTCTGAGCTAAACTGGCTAGTAATGATATAACAGTAATGGTAAGGAAATGTTAAATAATATTTGTGTGAACATGATGCAGTAAAATGACTAAATATGAAAGGTTTGGTGTATTTTATATCTTATTTATGAACTATAAACAGTTTTAGTTTGTTTTATAAGGACAGAATGTGTGTCTTAATTACTTACATCTTTGGCTCGCCACACTTTAATGGTTCTGTCCTGAGATGAAGTGTACAGAAGTCCATCACCCCCCCACTTCACACATGTCACAGACTGCGTGTGACCCGTCAGGATCTTGTCACATCGACCCAAAACCGTGTCCCATATCCGAACCGAGCAGTCTTTAGAAGAACTGACCAAATACCGGCACTCTGGGTTTCTGCAAGGGAGAGAAACTGCTGTATGAAAGTAATACCACACTTGCAACTGTGCTGTTATTCGGCCATAACACACTCTTGCTTGTGTTTTATTCCTTTATAAACTACAAAAAACCTACAATCATTCCAAAGCAGGATCTACACAGAAAAGTCAGATTTTCAGCACTCACAGGTGAAGAGGTTCCCAACACAGCCAGGTGACCCACTTTGTGTGTCCCGTCAAAGTCTTTCCTATTTGACTTCCTGTGATCGGATCCCACAGGAAGATCTGTAAACATTAAATGACATTTAGACCTCAAGGTTCCTTAAGGTGCACCAGTGACATCATCAGAAGGATCTGCTCACCTGACTGTTTTTGCACCCTGATGCTAGTTTCTTACCATCCGGAGACCAGGCGATGGATAAAACCCAGTGTGTGTGTCCTTATAAAACATGACAGACAGAACGTCAGGTGCATGGTTCACAGTACTGACTGCACACTGCATCTGATAAACTTTCAGAGGTGAACTGACCTCTGGCAGTGTAATGTGGAGTTTCTGTAGTCAGATCCCAGAATCTCACCGTCGTGTCTCCAGATCCACTGGCTAGATATCTGAGTACCATCACTCAGCTTATTTTCACTTCTATGTTCTTTTAAATTCTATATTTATATTAAATATATACACTGTAATTAACTCACTTCCCCGTAGGGCTAAATGCCACAGAGATGACGGCTTCTGTGTGGCCCTCTAAAGAGCTGGTGCATCAAGCGACGGCCCGCACACGAAACACCGCCTGTGGCTGGTACCCCACGGGAAGAACCTGCTCTGTCTCCAGACCCAGAGTCTGAACACAGCTGCCCAGAGACGACACCACCTCGGCATCCTTCACAAAGAACAGGAAGGGCACCGGCTCCTCCTAGATCAGACAAAAAAACAGAGGGATTATGAAATGATAAAACCTGCAGTCCACCATACACAAACAGGAAGTCATTCGAGGTCATGTAAAGTTCTTCCTCTTCCACTGTGAATACTTTCACATTTATTGTTTCTTACAGCCTTCTTCTCCATCTTTCTTAAGAGAAAAAGCCAAAGTACAGCCATTGTACAAAGTACAGATGACAAAGATCTTAAATGTTTGGTTTTAATAGCAACTGTCTTTAAATGTAGTGGTATTGACACAGCTGATTCACTTCTTATGGGTCATGAAGTTCAGCTGACAGATAACCTGAACATGAGGTCCACACTACCTTCAGTAAAAGCGCACTGCAGACCAGCTGAAGTTTCTCCGGGCTGATGTCCAGCAGCACGTCGAAGGGAGATCCGAGCACCCACAACATGTGTGCTGCTGAAGTTAGACCTGTCTGTTATATTCACTGACATAAACAGACAGAAATCACAATAAACCAAAATAAAACAATACAAACAATAAACCAAAATAAAACAAAACAAACAAAACAAAACAAAACAAAACAAAACAAAACAAAACAAAACAAAACAAAACAAATAAAATAAAATAAAACAAAATAAAACAAAATAAACCAAAATAAAATAAAATAATAAAACAAATAAAATAAATAAAAATAAACAAAACAAAACAAACAAACAAAACAAAACAAAACAAAACAAACAAAACAAAACAAAATAAACAAAATAAATAAAATAAAATAAAATAAAACAAAATAAACCAAAATAAAATAAAATAAAATAATAAAATAAATAAAATAAATAAAAATAAACAAAACAAAACAAACAAAACAAAACAAAACAAAACAAACAAAACAAAACAAAACAAAACAAAACAAAACAAAACAAAACAAACAAAACAAACAAAATAAAACAAAACAAAATAAATAAAATAAAATAAAATAAAATAAAGCAGCTCACGTCACTGAGCGACGACCCACGCGTGTAGCGAACAGTATTGCTGACGCACAAAAACTGACGTAGGCGTGACGCAATCACAGCGCGCCGTTAGTGCGGCCGCATCAGACGCCGGAAAAGACGCTCATCCGACATCAGATGTGAGACCAAAACAAACCGAACCGAGAACAAACCGAACCGAGAACAAACCGAACCGAGAACAAACCAGACCAAACCGAGAACAAAACAGACCAAACCAAAACAAACCGAACCGAGAACAAACCAAACCGAGAACAAACCAGACCAAACCGAGAACAAAACAGACCAAACCGAGAACAAACCGAACCGAGAACAAACCGAACCGAGAACAAACCAGACCGAGAACAAACCAGACCAAACCGAGAACAAACCAGACCAAACCGAGAACAAAACAGACCAAACCGAGAACAAAACAGACCAAACCGAGAACAAAACAAACCGAACCGAGAACAAACCAGACCGAGAACAAACCAGACCAAAGAGAACAAACCAGACCAAACCGAGAACAAAACAGACCAAACCGAGAACAAAACAGACCAAACCGAGAACAAAACAAACCGAACCGAGAACAAACCAGACCGAGAACAAACCAGACCAAACCGAGAACAAAACAGACCAAACCGAGAACAAAACAGACCAAACCGAGAACAAAACAGACCAAACCGAGAACAAACCGAACCGAGAACAAACCGAACCGAGAAAAAAACAAACCGAGAAAAAAACCGAACCGAGAACAAACCGAACCGAGAACAAACCGAACCGAGAACAAACCAAACCGAGAAAAAAACAAACCGAGAACAAACCGAACCGAGAACAAACCAGACCAAACCGAGAACAAACCGAACCGAGAAAAAACCAAACCGAGAACAAACCGAACCGAGAAAATAACAAACCGAGAAAAAACCGAACCGAGAACAAACCGAACCGAGAACAAACCAAACCGAGAAAAAAAACAAACCGAGAACAAACCGAACCGAGAACAAACCAGACCAAACCGAGAACAAACCGAACCGAGAACAGACCGACCCGAGAACAGACCGAACCGAGAACAGACCGAACCGAGAACAGACCGAACCGAGAACAAACCGAACCGAGAACAGACCGAACCGAGAACAGACCGAACCGAGAAAAAACCAGACCGAGAAAAAACCAGACCGAGAAAAAACCAGACCGGGAAAAAACCAGACCGAACCGAGAACAGACCGAACCGAGAACAGACCGAACCGAGAACAGACCGAACCGAGAACAGACCGAACCGAGAACAAACCAGACCGAGAAAAAACCAAACCGGGAAAAAACCAGAACAAACCGAACCGAGAACAAACCAAGCCGAACCGAGAACAAACCAGACCGAACCGAGAACAAACCAGACCGAACCGAGAACAAACCAGACCGAACCGAGAACAAACCAGACCGAACCGAGAACAAACCAGACCGAACCGAGAACAAACCAGACCGAACCGAGAACAAACCAGAACAAACCGAGAAAAAAACTGAACAAACCAAACCAGAACAAACTGAGAACAAACCAAACCGAGAACAAACCAGAACAAACTGAGAACAAACCAAACCGAGAAAAAAACAGAACAAACCAAACCGAGAACAAACCAGAACAAACTGAGAACAAACCAAACCGAGAACAAACCAGAACAAACTGAGAACAAACCAAACCGAGAACAAAACAGACCAAACCGAGAACAAACCGAACCGAGAAAAAACCAAACCGAGAACAAACCGAACCGAGAACAAACCGAACCGAGAACAAACCAAACCGAGAACAAACCGAACCGAGAACAAACCGAACCGAGAACAAACCGAACCGAGAACAAACCGAACCGAGAAAAAAACAAACCGAGAACAAACCGAACCGAGAACAAACCGAACCGAGAACAAACCAGACCAAACCGAGAACAAACCGAACCGAGAAAAAACCAAACCGAGAACAAACCGAACCGAGAAAATAACAAACCGAGAAAAAACCGAACCGAGAACAAACCGAACCGAGAACAAACCGAACCGAGAAAAAAAACAAACCGAGAACAAACCGAACCGAGAAAAAAAACAAACCGAGAACAAACCGAACCGAGAACAAACCAGACCAAACCGAGAACAAACCGAACCGAGAACAAACCGAACCGAGAACAGACCGACCCGAGAACAGACCGACCCGAGAACAGACCGAACCGAGAACAAACCGAACCGAGAACAAACCAGACCGAGGAACGACCGAACCGAGAACAAACCGAGAACAAACCAAACCGAGAACAAACCGAGAAAAAACCGAACGAGAACAAACCAGAAAAACCAGACCGAAACAGGACCAGACCGGACCGAAAGACCGAACCGAGAACAGACCGAGGAACAGACCGAACCGAGAACAGACGAACCGAGAAAAAACCAGAACAAAAAAACCAGACCGAGAAAAAACCAGACCGAGAAAAAACCAAACCGAGAACAAACCAGACCGAACCGAGAACAAACCAAGCCGAACCGAGAACAAACCAGACCGAACCGAGAACAAACCAGACCGAACCGAGAACAAACCAGACCGAACCGAGAACAAACCAGAACAAACCGAGAAAAAAACTGAACAAACCAAACCAGAACAAACTGAACAGAGAACAAACCAAACCGAGAACAAACCAGAACAAACTGAGAACAAAACCGAGAAAAAAACAGAACAAACCAAACCGAGAACAAACCAGAACAAACTGAGAACAAACCAAACCGAGAACAAACCAGAACAAACTGAGAACAAACCAAACCGAGAACAAAACAGACCAAACCGAGAACAAACCAAACCGAGAACAAACCAGAACAAACTGAGAACAAACCAAACCGAGAACAAACCAGAACAAACTGAGAACAAACCAAACCGAGAACAAACCAGAACAAACTGAGAACAAACCAAACCGAGAAAAAACCAGAACAAACCAAACCGAGAACAAACCCAGAACAAACCAAACTGAGAACAAACCAGAACAAACCCAGAACAAACCCAGAACAAACCGTGAACAAACCAAACCGAGAAAAAAACAGAACAAACCGAACCGAGAAAAAAACAGAACAAACCGAACTGAGAAAAAAAACAGAACAAACCGAACCGAGAAAAAAACAGAACAAACCGAACCGAGAAAAAAACAGAACAAACCGAGAACAAACCAAACCGAGAACAAACAGAACAAACCAAACCAGAACAAACCGAGAACAAACCAAACCGAGAACAAACGGTAGTTATAGTTGTAAACTATAAACTATGCAAACTGTATCACGACGTCATAAATAAACCAGCTGTCGTCATACCTGTCACATATTCAAAGTGTGTGTGTAAGTTTTATGTCATTTATGTATATTTTAGCAAAAATACAAAGTTGGCCATATTATGTGTAACGTGTATGTTCCTCAACATTAACATTAACAACATTATTGACCGAGTCAATAAAGAAATGTTATACTGTAAGTACAGCAGTGCTGACCTGCTGCCTTGTGCCCATGTGACCACAATTATGAACAAATGTCTAACAAGAACAAGCAGTACGATGAAATATGTTCAGCTGTTTAATCAATTCCTGCTCATTGTATGACATGTATTTGCATTTCTTGATATTCATGTAAATGTACATTAGCTTGACATTTATTCTTGCGTAGCTGCGGGAATGCTCTTAATTTTTAAAACACTGAAATTTATTACAGAGAATCGCTTTGGGGCTTATGAGAATTGTCCACTGCAACATCACCAGATGACCAGCAGATGGCGACAGACTTCTGAAATATCTGTCATGACAAAATGTTTGATGGTGGTCACATGAGTGGTGCGGGTTCAAATCCAGCCTGCAACATGTTTACAATCCCACTCCAGCTGCCTGTTCATTTCTGTCCTGTCTTTCTGTTATTTATCTATGCAGATATGTCACTGAAAGTCAGATCTGATGGTGGTTTGGTCCGAATAGTTTCAGATATTCTCTGTGCACTGCAGTGGTGTGAGCAAATGGTCTCTAAAAATCTCATAATACTTACAGAATTGTTTTACGCCTGTACATTCACACGGCCGTTAGTCAAACAATGTTTTCTGTTTTGTTGATTGGTAGTGGCCTTGGAACCGTTTCGGATGCAGTGCTCTCATTGGCTGTAGAGGGGACACATGTTCTGTGCTGGCTGGTGGATCATGCTCCTATAGTTTTGGGAAGCAGCCACTGGGATCTTCTGCTTTGCTCCATGCTAAGGTGAGATTACTTCATTCAGGTTGTTGGTATGCAGAAGAGGTTTGTGGTGACACTTCCTGCACCTTCTAGAGATTTCCACCCCAGTGGCCAATCAAATCTGCATTTTAAACAGATCACATTTGAATAGCAGGTGTAAATGTGATCTGAGATGCTTCACACGTATGGCTGATCTCATAAATAACCACACAGACTCAACGGACGCAGATCTAAATGAATGTTGTTTCTAATCAGTATGACGTGTGGATGTTTTTTGCAGACCGCGTGTGAAAACAGCAGCCTATTCTTGAAACTTTGAGTACTGCGGTTTGTGTGTGAGAACTGCAGGCTGATCGTGAGACTCAGTGAGTTTTTCACATTGCCTCCTGCTGGTGTGGTGGAGCAACTTTCTCCAAATTGGAACTCAGAGTGGAAGTTCTTCTTCATGGAGGGAATTTATGACCTTCTGCTTCCCCTGCTTATTAAGATCCCCAGTGAGTTTGCCTTACCAAGAGACTGTCTGTATTGTCTATTCATAGAGTGTCTTATTTTAAAGTCTCCCTGTGGTTGATAATTTAATACTTTAAAACGCATCTTTGATTATCAAAATTACTTTTAAAAGTTTTCCAAGTGAAAATAATTTTTTCAATTCTTAAAATAACTCTTCAACTCTTGCTTCACGTAGAATGTCAATTCATGAATATGCAAATGAGACCCCGCCTCCACTCAGTCACACCAGCTCAGACGACCTGATCCCCTCTGTCCACTCGTGGACCTTATAGGTTACATGTTTGTGACAGAAAACGGGCGGTTCAGACTGCGTTTTTGAGACTGCTTTTGGTAAACTGCAGATTTAGGGAGAAAATTCTCTGATGAATTTGCACATGGTTTGAAAGCAATTTAAAAGCATCACATAAATATAAACGACAACATTGAAAACTTGATTTTCACCACAGGGGTCTTTAAATGTATGTTTTCTATAAAGCCTGGTTTAAGTTGTTTGATTACTGTTATTGTAACAATTTGTGTTTCACAATAAATATAAAATGCTCTTTGTCTCAGTGGACTTCACGGAACCGGGCGACCCGTCGTTTCCTGTGCTGCTGTTGAGGGCGATGCGGGAGGCACTCGCCTACATTTCTGTAGAGCCGCTTACACAGAATAAACTTCCTCCTCGCTTCATAGCCAATCAGAGCAGCAACCTGCCGGAGGCTGTGCAGACCCTGTTGCACTTCAAATTCCACCCACTGCAGCTCACTGTCTAACATATACTGCACAAGCAAGTAAATCACAACTCTGTGTCTCTCTTTTATTCATTTCTTCCTTCTGAAACATAGATGTTTGAAGCAGAACCATAATTAATCACAACAGAGATCATTTGCATAAAAGTCTTAAAGGTACAGTACCATTCTAATTCTAGAAGTCTGAGGGAGAGGAGAATTTGTTGCATGGTTATCAAACTAAATTGCAACTGTTTTGGTGCACTCACTTGCCTTAACTAGCAACTAAACTAGTAACTAAACTGGAAAAAAATGGCACAAATGTGTAGGATATATTTTCAGTCAGCATTTGAAACTGTCATGACCTAAGACCACCTAGACACTGTCTTTGTTTTCCATTTGTTCTGCGGCAGCTGCAGTAATGCAGTAATGGACTTTCCTGTAAATCGCTTGGGTAGGAAAGTAGGTTGAGAACATAATTGTAAATGTAATAGGAGTGAATACTCAGAGGGACGGACGGTTCACAGAGCCTTAAGGTCATACTACACAGCAGGAGTTTAATCCAGGATGTGTTTCACTTTGGCTTTAATTAAATACTTTTCATTGAGAGCACGAGTCTCTGGGAGAGAAGATGGTAGGCTGAGATCTTCTCCAGTGTTCCGTCCATTACAAGCCCGTGAGTCTGGCTGTTGATGTAGACAAATCCGTCAGCGGGGTTTTGTTGGCGCAGGAGATCGTGTCTGTGCAACCCACCACAGTGGTATTTAAAACTGTGTGGTGAGCAGCAGTGGGCCGCTCTCGTGAATTCTGATGGCTTGGAGGGAGTTTGTGTACCATATGTAAACTGGTTTGTGATTTGATTTGCATGTTTTGTATGTGCAGGTGAAATTCGCGGGAGGTGATCTCTACGTACTGCGTAGACTATATCTTCAGCTGGTTATTCAGCTACCTCAAAATGACCTTCTGGGATCCATCTCAGTGGAGAGTGGGTGGAGAGTGGGTGTGGTGGCCATCCAGCAGTGGTGCAACTGGATGCTTCAGCTCAGCACGTACCTGACACACCAGGTACAAGAACCGCAGTAGGTGTGGCCTTTATTATAATTAGGCAGACCAAAACCCACCTAATGTTTTCCAAAGATTATCATTATTTTTCAAATTGTTCCTACATTCCTGACAGAAACTATAAATGCTTAAAGTTTTAGAAAAAGAAAGATAAAGGCAACTACAAACCAAAAAACCTGTGAAATGTAAACAAGCGAATTGTAACTGAAGCTCTCATTTGGAAGCATGTGT
This sequence comes from Chromobotia macracanthus, assembly GCA_036877525.1. Classification (NCBI taxonomy): domain Eukaryota; kingdom Metazoa; phylum Chordata; class Actinopteri; order Cypriniformes; family Botiidae; genus Chromobotia; species Chromobotia macracanthus. The sequence continues at coordinate 5,022,726 of JAZGTH010000072.1, read as the reverse complement.
TTTGGCTGTGTAGAACGGCAGTATCTTGGAGGGTCTGTCTCTGTGGAGAAACAATGTTGACAAGCATTTGAGAGGGTTGAAGACTGTGTGATCTGCTTCTCTGTCATCCACAGATCCAATTACTCGCTGCCAAAGAAAGCCTGCCATACCTGCAAGAGAAACCTTCACCTGTCTGTCTGGTGAGTGTCACACTCTCACACACAATCACTCGCTCGAAATGAGATATTTTTAGACAAACGTTTTTCAAAACATTGTTAGTAATAAGTGTACATCAGTATCTATCATGTCTCCAGCTCAAAGTCACTATGAAATGATTGTATTGTATCATGTGCTTGTGTATGTCCAGTTAAACAGGATATTTAGGTAGGGTGGGACTTCATTTTATCACCTACAAATTGATTAAATTGTCGGTTTATTTTGCCAATGTCTGAAGCATTGTTTTTTCTGTGTAGGCAGTGAGCATAGTACAGCTCCATATCCTCTCGAATGTGGAAAAATAAATCTTGCAGTCACATCTGACAACAACACTGTCACAAATGTAGTGTTTTTAGCTTAAATTGTGCTAAAAAGTGATTTAAAAGGTAATTTTTAAAAATTATACATTTTTTAATACATTTTTTATAAAGTCATTTTTTCACTGGTTAAGCAATAATGTGCATACATGTTAATGAGTTAATTAACAGGTGATGTCATTTAAAAATGCATGTTTAGCTGGTTACTTACATTAATTTTCTACGACTGGCTTATATTATATGTATTGTGTTTAGTGGACCAGAATGAAGCCAGGAGGGGAGGGGTTTTGTAATAAGAGTCCTTGGTGATGTCAGCTGAAAAGAAAAACCGTTTCTGACTGTTTACATGAAAGAATAGAGACACATTGTCTTTTCTTTGGGATTATGATGCCCAGTAAGACCAGTACTGTGTATCGGGATGTTAGTAGGGTCAATTTAAATTCATGTTGAGTTTAAAGGCTGTTGTTGGTTGTGACAGTGCATCCCATTCAGTGTCGAGGTTTAAAACCCTTCAGAAGGTCACCGGTGCTCTTAACAGTTGAATGATTTTTTTACCTCCTTATTGAGGTTGTGAATCATGAGTCTGTCTCAGTTTATTACCGCAATTCTGCAGATATTTCAGAATCAGCAAAACCTGCAGCCTTGAATGTTCTGGAACGTTTCTCGCTCCTCACTGATTGGTTGTTTCCATTTCCTTTCATTCCGCAGTATAAATGGTTCACATCTAGCAACAAATCCACGTGTCCTCTGTGCCGAGAGACTTTCTTCTGAGCGCTGTCTCCATGGACACATAAATAATGGCTGAGTGACGCTTGCAAACAGCTGACTCAGAGAGAAATGTTCTGTGCGTTTGTTTGTACATATGATTTCTGCAGTGCTGCAAATTATAGTGGCCTTTATAGTTTCTGACTCTGAAGACAAACCCAACAACCTTCGTCTCAGAGAGAGGAACGGAAAACACAGTCGGAATTATGGAATTTGACAACAAACCAGATTAAAGACCGGAAAATGGACCGGACATTGAAGGATAAACGAGCTGTAGCCTGTGTGTCTCTTTAGAGTGCTTTAATGGATTTACAGAAATAGATCACCTTTTGTCATTATTTACTTACACTTTTGTCATTTTGAACTGACTTTCTTCCCTGTAACACAAATAAAGAATCGTCACGCAATGACATAGCGGCCACATCCGTCAGAACTCAAAAAAGGATAAAAATAAGTAGACTGTATAACTATGTGCTATATTTAAAATGTAAATATATAAAATAGCTGTGTATGATATGTATGATAGCTCTGTAGGAGAAACAGACCAATTTGTAATTATTTACTGAAAATCTTTCCCTCCGCTTCAGCTCTGCTATCGTATGACTTCAGAAGTCCTGGAATACAGTGTGGCCATGTTATATATAGTTATACAATGTTTTTTAGTCCTTTTTGAAGTCTTTGTTTGGAAGACATTGACATAGGGGTGAGTAAACAATTACAAAATTTCCATTAAAGTTCAATTTCAATTGAAATGTCCACCAATGGAAATATTGTTGATCCCAAATTAGGTTGGTAACTTGCCTTTCACCAATACAGTAGAACTTTTCTACAAAAATCGAACTGTTTACAGCTAAAATGCAAAATACTGTATTTTTCTCTGATAGCTGTGAGATCATTTCAATGACCTGTGAAGAATAATGGACTGAGTTTTGGCTTTCAGGCTGTATGATGAAACATAATGCTGTATGCTGGAGCAATTTCGGTTTGCTTTGATCTGTAGTTGTCATAGACAAACACAATCTGTGGTTCTGAAATACAGATCTCTTACTCTCAGCCTCACTCACGTCTGTCTCCATTTTGCTCGCTTGGCAGATCTGGGATTCGGTGAGGGTTGTACAGTTTGCATTTACGTGAGGAGACATGTTGGAAAATAACATCAGAGGTTAAACAAGAAGGCAGTGATCAAAGCTCATCTAAATCCATGCGTTGCTCGACCATGAATGTTTGATAAACATTCACACTGGAGAGACATATGTAGCTTACTGCATGATTCAAGACACCATCTGAAACAAATATGAACAAACCACGATGTCTCCTCATGTTTACATTTTAAACCCAGTTATTTTAGCTCTTGTAACATCATAGTACATGACGTGAGACAGAAATATCTTTTATCTTCAGACCCATATGGCTGTGGATTTCCCCTACAAAACCAGTTAGTGTGACTGAGTGGTTACGTTTTAGTGTAAACTGCCACGTGGCTGCGAGGTGGTTTTGACACGTCTGAATTTGGTTTTACTGGCATTCTAACAGAAACGGGCAGAAAGCTTTACAGAAAATGAGTAATGCTATTTATAACTTAATATATAAACCAAGTTATATTGTTGTATATAAACCAAGTTTTCAGAAAGGGCAAACAGGCATCATTAAGGCAGGTACGTTTTATTGCTTTTTTTGGTAACACTTTTCAATAAGGTTTTACTTATTACATTAGGTAATGCAATACCTAACATAAACAAGTTAACAGCATGGCATTTTTTAATCTTAGTTCATGTTCATTTCAGCATTTACTAATGCATTTTTAATATCTAAAGATGTGTTAACGTTATTTAGATAAATAACAGCACACCTCTCCACAAAAACCTCATGATTTGACATCATTCATGTGTGTAGCACAAATTGTGCAGAACATGCTTGTATTTAAAATAGGTTAGCGGTTTGTTCAAATCATTGACTTTAACTAATCGTGTATCTGAGTATGAGATTACCACTTCTGACTTCTGATGTAAAGCGCTGGTTCTGTGATATTGTGTCTGTGTGACAGAAGTTTATCTCCTGAGAGAGGACAGAGAGGTCCACAAAACCAGAAAGAAAGGATCACTTTCTGTGGCATGCGGGGGAAGCTAATGCTTCTGGTGAAGATAGGAGGGATTTAAAGCTCTCAGGGAGATTTAGCAGCTTATCTATGATAAAAATCAATAGCGGTAAAGACTACAGTGAGCGCCGGGCGGGCGGGCAGGCGTGTCACAGGCCTCATGATGTATTTCTGGAGGGAAATGAACATTAACATCAAATGTGTGGGAATGATCAGAAATATGGAGGGCAGGGCCGCACTTAAGGTTGTAAAAATGTTTTCCTGATGCTTCCATTAAATATTCCATTAAGAAAATAACGTTACGTTTTTGATAACTTTGAGAGAACTTTTAGAGAACATTAGCCATCATTCTGGGAATTTTCCTGTTAGCTTGGTCGTGGGGGTTTCTGATTGATTAAATTCATGGTTTAATGAGGGATTTATAAGTCATGCTGTGACTTGCACCTTAAAATATTATTATTGTTTCTAAGTTAGACTGGGTGCTAAGGCAGTGACTTTCAGCTGGTTCTCGCAGTAACATGGGATGTTTGAACGGGTTTTGACATCGAATGGAGGTCTGTGAGTGAAAATGAGAGAGAATAAACCGAAGTGCAGAAAAGGTCAGACCTCAAGAATTAGTCAAGGAAGTTGTGCAGAGTTCACACATCTAACACGCTCCCTGTCACAACAAATGCCTGTGATTTCCTCTTGAAAAACCCTTTATCAGATTTATAGGCCTGCGATGCCGATAATAATCTGAGTGTTGCAGTAAAACTCGAACCTCGTGCCGCCGCTTCTTGGAAACGTGACCAATTAGACAAACTGCCGCCGGCGCCAAAATGCCCACGGGTCCCCTCGGTACTGGCTGAGTAATATTTGGTCTAATGGAGGCTTTGTTTGGATGTGTTTACCGGCCTGGTCTGAGCAGATGCATTTAAATTATACGGGCTGTTCTCTTTGTGTTTTAGCTCCAGGTATTTTCAACCACTAGGTGGCAGCATTAGATGGTGTCATGGCAGGTTTTCTGAAACACTTTTGTGTCCATTTTCAGAGACGTGTTTATGAAATTTGTTCAGTGTCAAGAGGAGGTTCTTACTCGTAACAAGAATCAGACCAATGCCATCAGAACCTGGATTATCTGATTCAGTATGACTGGTGAACAGATCAGTCAATCTATCAGTCTAGTGTACACACATAAACAGGCTGCTGTGTGGTAGATTTGAGTCTCTCTCTAAAATCATTCTGTTTATGAATGCAGACTGGCAGCTAAAACACTCTCACTCTTGTTGTGTGATGTTCCTTATAGATCAGCAAACTCACTTAAACCCAAAGCCACGAGGTCTCAAAACACTGTCTGCATCTCGTCTTATAATCTCAATTCAATCAGAGTTCCTCAGTGCAATTTCAGAGTGTGAATTTTACAGGAAGCGTAGGCAGGCCCAAAGACAGTTTTCAGCACAGCACTGCAGTGAGATCTCGCGCGCGGGCCTGGTTATTATTCAGTCCATTCTGACCCATTTGAGGACTGTTGGTACTTCCAGAGTTGTCATGGCTCGGTTCAGTGCTGTAGGCTTCTTTTCAGCTCTCTAAATAGCAGCATGCCACCGCTGTTCTGCCAGCACAATGAAACCAGGCCAGTTTCACTCTCTCCTTCCACTTTCATTATTGCTATTGAAGAAGCCAGTTTGCATGGCCAGCAGTTTGGCTGACCTCTAGTGGAGATGGGCTCTGCTGTTCTCTGGCTTTCGGTTTTATTTTTTTGTCTGGTCGTACACTCAGCTATATATAACGAAATGCCCTTTTTTGACGCAGAGGTCACTTTTTTCCTTTCACATGCTTTTTCTTTGCTGGAAGGAAAAAAGTATGATCATTTATTAAATCTCGTCTTGGAGAGGTGTTAGGCTGTTTGCTGGACATGATTTAAGCCAGTTGAGAAAGTGTCACTTCACACTGAATTAATGTTGATTTCTGTCATGTCCACAACAAGTGAAGCTTGGCAGATCAGAAGAAACACAAAAAATACAGTCAAGAACATTCATGAAGAAATTTATACTGCTGTTACGTGTTATAAAACACAGGGTTTCAGTTCTGTAATCTGATTGGATGAGCCATTTTAAAGTTACACTTATAAACACGTATCAGAAAGCTGTAAAGCAAAATTTCATTATTACTGTTGGTCATCATTATTGTGTTGATGATACAATAATTAAAATCCTGTTATCACTCGCCTTTGTAATCTACCAGTTACTCAGTAATACTAATTTTGCTAAGCTACATTAATTGCATAATGATGAGCTTCGAAGAGAATACTGCATGTAAACTCTTTTCTAACATTATATTTAAATGGCGTTTTGCACCTCCTTTGGCTGTGGAGATGAAAAGAATTCACAGTTCCCGTCCGGTCTGTTGTGTTGTGGTCTGCACCATTAGCCAAGTTAAAAATATTTCATAACACATCTCGTCACCTTAATATATTTGAATTTAACAGGCTTGCTCGTAGTGCCCTAGCCATGGTATAATCTCTGGCAAAAAACCTCACAGCCTGTCGTTGGGCATTACTTTATTAAAGTTGTCTTTTCAATTCCGAATACATTCTGCCAAACTCCCTCTTAGTCGCAGCTGTCTCATGTGTCGTCTTTGTCAGCAAATGCTGCACGTCTAGATTTTTTCGGGTTGGAGGCAGGGAGGAAAAGGATTGGAGAGTCTGTGATATGTACCCAGATGGCTTTTTGCTGTGGCTGTAGGCCGACTCGACTCCCCTGTGTCGCGCTCTTTAATCTCCCTCAGCTGTGAAGCCGGGATATCTAAATTAGAGGAGAGGAGAGCTGAGCTGCCATTCTCCATGCTGCAGGTTGTTTATTTGCCGTGACTGGGCTGCAGAGGTAGAACAAATGAAAAGCCCAGGGAGAGGCTTAAGTCTATGACTCGACTAAGAGTCTTTTAGGAGGGAGGCCATTAATGTGAGCCTCTGCGGTTCTCCGTTACTGTGGCTCACACGCCACGGCGGTGAGGCAGCCACAGGCGATCAGACGTAACAATGCTAAAAAAATTATTCATCCGAAGCGAATGCGTTGCCACTTACCCCAACAGATTTGTAAACAGAAAACTGAGCAGAGGTTGTACACACAAGCGCTGGACCTGAACCGTCGGCGCTTCCCTAATTCAACTCCGTTACTCATTACGAGCGAAATCAGCAGGATCAGCAGGTGAGGGCGACCCCTGACCGCGCCATCTACTGTTCACGGCGAGCAGGGCTGTTGTGTATGGAAAGCGTAGTTTGTTTATGCTACTATGCTAATGAGGTCACAGCCTCTAGGTCTGGAGATCAGAGAGTCTCGGTGCTGAGAGCCTGCGGCTGACGCCTCACAGCGAGCTGAAGGCAGAAACTGTCTTACACGACAGTTATGCTAAAAACAATTTTTAAACAGCCCTGTTTATGACACGTTTGGTGACAGAAAGACTGTCGGTTGTCAGAATGGCTGGAATACATCGTAGGAGATGCTAATAACATGAAAGTTGGTTAAAACGTGTGCGTCTGGGTGGGGAATTCTTCTAAAATGAGAAATATTAGGATAATCTAAGGAACTTTGTTTTGTTCTATACCATTAGGCAAATCTTAATTGCCAATTACCTTGATTTATAATCTAGAATACTCTTCCAGAGTTTAGTTAATAGCTCTTTGGTAATTGACCGTGGTAATTGCTTTTATTAAAAATAGACAAGTATCATGTCGCTTGTTTGGTAAGTTTTCTTAGGTTGGTGCTAAACATCTCTCTCGGAGATTGCTATAATAAAAGTTTATGTAAGAAAATGTTTAGCAGTGGATGAGTTTAATGAGTCAGATTCTGTTCATTAGTGGGGTGAGAGTCACATGCTCCTTTTTGTCGGTATGAAGTAAAATACTTATTTGACAGAATCATCAAGTTATTACCCTTCACACACATAAATAATTATGCATAATCTCCAATTAGAGCAATGTGAAATCTCTTGAATAGTCTAAATAAACCATAAACACGACAAGAATGCCATTAAATCATTTAAAATGCTATTGCTGCCATTAAATAAAAAAATAACAAACTGAACGGATAAACAAAATTAGCCCTTGCAAATGGAGTTGTTCTGGAGTTGTCACAGGCCTGCATGATAAGGTGTCTGGTGTCTGTTTCATCCTTCTTCAAGGGTAGAACTGGTAGGAAAAAATTAACAAGGCTTTGCAGTTTTACGACTGGAAAGTGGACGTCTCACTTATAGATTCTAACAAGGTCACAGTTGTCAACAAGTAGCAAGGCTGCAGAATGATATACGGGCGCTTCACGGAAACAAGGAAATGTTTCTCATAGGCTTATTGGAATGCTTGGTGTGTTCGCGGCCCAGGAAATCTGGATGTCCATTGCCGGTTTGATATCCAAGATGCTTCAAGGCAAAACTCTGTCACAGGGCAACTTATTCTGCTGATATATGACCAGCTCAAAACAGCCTTCAAGCTGTAAGATAGCTGTCTGCTTTTCTCTTGTATTCTCTGTGGTTTTTTCTATTTATTTTACCACAATGCTGCACAGTTACATGCAATAATTGGAAAGTTTAAAAATACATTTGGGGAATCATTGTCACCGTGCCAGTCCAATTAACAAAAAGTAGTTAAAATCTGTACTGAATTAAACTGTACTCGTCCTGCTTTAGATCTAGCAAATATATATAGTAAGTGATGGTATCGTTTGTAATTCATTTTTAGTGTATTTTAAACGTATGTTAACTGCACAAAAATTTTTAGTTTGTATATTATGTATTTAAAGTTTTTTAGTATATTAAGTAGTATATTGTAGTATATTAAGTATTTAAAGTTTTTCTTTAAAGATTTAAAGCCAAAAACCTAATAAAGTGAAATCTCAAATAAATGCATAAATCAAATAAAGCAGTAAAAATGTTATGGTTGCTTTATGGGGAAATTTCAAGCTGGTTGTAGCTCCTCAGCCAAGACCTGCAGGTCAAAACAAACTGGAACTTCACAAAAAAACTTCTGCTTTGTCCAATAAATTTAAAATTGTAAATTTCACATTTGTTAAAATGAAAAATGAGCAGAAGAGCTGCAAGGCATAAACACTTTTGTATTGTCTTCAACCATAAAATCTGAGGTCAGCAACTGGTTAATAGTTCTGCTGTTCTAATTATATAAATCATGCTCTTGTCCCTGACTACTATTGGTTGTTTGCTATTGCTCCATGAATTCTATTGGTTGTTTGCTATTGCTCCATGATTACTATTGGTTGTTTGCTATTGTTCCATGAATTCTATTGGTTGTTTGCTATTGCTCCATGATTACTATTGGTTGTTTGCTATTGCTCCATGACTTCTATTGGTTGTTTGCTATTGCTCCATGAATTCTATTGGTTGTTTGCTATTGCTCCATGATTACTATTGGTTGTTTGCTATTGTTCCATGAATTCTATTGGTTGTTTGCTATTGCTCCATGATTACTATTGGTTGTTTGCTATTGCTCCATGAATTCTATTGGTTGTTTGCTATTGCTCCATGACTTCTATTGGTTGTTTGCTCTTGTCTCTCACTCCTGTTGTTTTGCTAGTGTTCCTTCACTTCAGTCCAATCAACAGAACCTGCTCACATGAGAACGTAGATCCTGATGGTTGTTTCCTTGCCCATGTATGTCCCTCTCTGCAGGTCTTAATTAGTTTTAAAGGAAAGCCATTATACTGTGGCGGAGTGGACCTACCTGCAGGTGTCTGTAGTCACACGCTAATTGAAAACAGTAATTAAAACCCCAGGTAGCTGGCCTCCGCATACGAAGAAAGCCAGTGTGAGGAGAACCAAGCCTGGCAAACAACTTGTAAAGTTCATTGGAAGAGCATGGTGAGTGGTTTTATGAAAGACAAAACTGTCTATAAACATGTGACTTTTATAGCACCTGAGGTATTATTTTGTGTAATCTGGCCCAGCTCAGAACCTCGGCTCATTTCACAGAAAGGGATCAGACGGCAGCATTTGAGATTGATGGAGGCTGAGACGGGCCCTGGACTCTGCAGAATGAGAAAATGTCAGTCACGCTGTTTATTGTTGGTCATTATTGAAAGACGAGTCACTTTCCTGCATTGATTTACGCTTGACAGACATATGAAGCTGTAGTGAATTCCAGCAGAGCAGGACATCAGCCCCAATGTGATTTCATGACTTCACAGCTGCTGTTTAAAGTCTCTGGTGGCTGGAGGGATCAGGCCTGGATCTTCTGAAGATGACAGTTCATTGTGTTGTCTTTAGATGTATGATGTCACCGGGAGACAGAGATCTCGCATGCTGTGCGATCAGGCATCTAAAATGTATAAACCTCAGGGACTGGGCCCTAAATCCACAGCCCATATGGTGTGAGAACAGAAAATAATTTGCTCGGTGGAGTGGAAAAGTATTATCAGCGCAATCTGTGTTTATGAAAGTAAACGTGGCCGTGGGGTTGAACAGGTGATGTTGTCAATGAAAAACTAGATTAAAATCTAGCTGTTCATTGTCAAAAAACGAGTCTCTCTGTAATTCTTTCCATTACAGCTTACTTACCTGACACCGCCTGAAGTCTAAAGATTGTTTTAAAGTACCTGGATCACTGAACTGTAATTTATTTATGCACCAGAAGATGTCCAGTTTTGTTGTCGTGCTCCTGTGGTGATCTCATTTATCTGTGAGTAAAAGATGTTTTTAATAAAAGCAGTGCTTGATCTCTCCTGCACTGTTTAAATTCTCGTTCTGTGAAGCCCTCTGAGCAATAATGCTTCTGCTGACAGCTGATTTACGGGGGTTGTTTCCAGAAAGCAGGATTAGGTGAGGACACATTTTCAGCTGCTGGACACAGATAGCAGCTTCTGCTGTGTTTACAGGTCGCGTTTAGGTGGCAACTGAGGAATACTTAAAAACTCTCGAACTCACGAGAGGACAAACATGATGCTGGAACGTAAGCCATCTCACCCTGCTGTGTTACATCGAAATAAAAGCCGTCTGTGTGCTGCAGATTACGACATTTAAAACAAGCCGAGAAGTGTTATAGAGTTTTATAAGGAGTTTGTCTTGCTTCCAGAATCCATTTCTAAACCACTTTACTGTAAAACAAAACATCAACACCACCTGCCGGTGGTGTAGGGTCTGATTTACTGTGATACCAACATTTTCGAGCTCTCGTTTGGATCAATCAGGTTTGATTGCGTGACTCAGTGATAAGGAAGAACCGAGCTGGAGCTGGTTAGTTGGCAGGTGCTCTCTTGACTAAAGATCTAACTAGTTTGATTGTTCCATATGCCAGGTGGCACTTGTGTCTGCATCCAGAACATTCAGACTAATTTGGCTGGGAATCTGGAGTGGGTAATGGTTAGACCCTCGCAGCGTGTCTGCGACTGCGCACGTTCGCACCAGCGTCCGCACCTGCTCTGATTTCCTCTGAGCACTTTTCTCTGCAAACATGCAAATGTAATGAAATGTATTATGATGAATCCACAGTCTCAGCAAAGGCAAAACGAGGGATGAGAAGAGCATCACTGTATGTGAAAGTTATAGCTGAGACAAAGGTTGCTTATTGACACAGAACATGCTAAATATCGACTAAAACAATTTACTAAGATCATCTATTTTGAAGACAATTATAATGTCTTTTCCATCTTGCAACTTAACTTACGCCTAAACTTACTTATGTGCAGTAAATAATTTCTTTAATTTTGTGCAAGGAATCAACCAAAATGTAAGCATGCCTTTGAGTTTTTCCTTCCCTGAAACATTCCCACTTACCCGTTTTACAAAAGTCCTCTGTTTCTCACAGCTCTAAAGGACTGACAATTAGAACAGAAACATTAGCTGGAAGCAGGAAATGGCCCAGTTCTGTCCAGTTCTGTCACCCGAACAATAATCGTGGACCTTGCTCTGCCTAGGGGGCATTTAGCTTTACCCAAACCCCGCTGTAGCCTCACTTGCACGGGTTGGGGTGGCCACGTTTCTCCCCTCAGCCACGGTGGAAAATGCACATTTTAATTGAGTCCCTGCTGAGTCTCAGAAAGATATTCAGACTCTCCTGCTTTAACAGATGGTGCACTATTTTTACCCCCACCTGCTGTTACACTCGGTGGGGAGAAAGGCTGCAGTTTAATGGTCTCCCATGGGCTTCCTTTTCCTGACTCGCTCTCCGGCAGGTTCAAGCACACCTGGAGGGAGAGACTTCAGCGGAAACACAGCCCTCTCAGTAACCCAAAAAGAGAACTTGAATTGCGGCGTGTGCTTTAATTGTTGGAGAAAATTGTCAACAGTCAGGGGAAAGTCTGCTTATTGGTCCTGTCACGGTCGAGTTGAATCAGTGCGGCTGGATCTTTAGCTGAGGGCTGAGAGAGAATTTATGAAATCTGAGCAGTGAATATATCTGGAGAGCAGCACCAGAGTCAAAGTTTTAAGCTTTTAAAGTGATGATTTTATAAGAAAAGTCTAATGCTACCTTTTATCAGATGTTACCCATTTGTAAGTTATTTCTGTATTGCTGTCTCTTTGTGCTTCTGAGGCATTTATAAAAGATGAACTTTTCTGGGAGGACAACATAGCTGCAAAAGTGGTTGTTTCCTCTTACAATTTATTTACAATTTGGCACTGTAGTTGGTTTTAGTTTCTAGGGTTGTGTTTCTGTCTTGGGTTAGAAGTCGCCCTCTACATGCACATTTCTCACATGTGAGCAAAAGTAAAACAAAGATTCATTTTAATTATATTAATTATGTGACTTATAATATTACAGATGATGAAAATAATATTGTTACAGATTCTTATTGAATGTTTTTTTAAACTCTAATTTCTGTTTTATAGGTTTAATAATATTGAAGTCTTTTCCTCTGGGTGCATGAATGGTTATCAGGCTCTGATTTAAGACTGCATGATAATTGGCTGTCTCTTGTATCTAGGAGCACTTTAAGTGCCTGGCCCCTCCCCTCACAGAAACCTTTATTATTATAAGCTCTCCATTAACATTGTCCTAATTTCTCTAATAACTTATTTGGCAGGAGTCAGAGCGCTTCATTTATGTAGGAGCCTCTAAACGATCATCATTTAAATGGATTATAATTACCGAAAAGCTTTTATTGGCTGTCAAATAAAGCAAGTACTGATTACACATCTACATGAAATAACTAAACCAGAGTCATTTGTAACAGTATAGAGTATAAGAACAGTTACAAAGAGACAGAGATCTGCATAGATCAAGATGTCCATCATTCAGGAAGTTCTGTGACATTTTACATGAGCAAAACAATGGCAATAAATCACAGGCGTGATTGGAGGCTTGATGAATTCAGGCTGGCGAGACGGAGGCCATCAGCATAACAATCAGCTGTATGTTTTTGTGATTTTACACGTATGAACAGTGCAGATAGAAACAGCTTTGTTGACCCTATAAAAAACCACAGCGTGTTGATGGGAAGCATTATGGAAAATAGATCTGATCTGGGTCTAAGAATCTGATTGGTTGTAAGGTAATGAAACAAAACTGATTGGCCCAGATCTAGGTCTGAGAATCTGATTGGTTGTAATGGAATGAAACAGAATTAATGGGTCCAGTAGATCTGCTGTTGTGTAGTGACAGTGCAGCCTCCAGTCTTTACCTTAGAAACCAAATTACTGAAGTTAAACAGGAAGTGTTTACAGATTCTGTAGACCCAAGACTCCCATACAAGATCTTAATAGGACATCTTCTATAAATATTTATCTGAGCCATTGGGAGGTTATTATAGAAACGTTACTTTCAGATGACTTCAGTGCCCTTTACAAATCTCTCTTGATATGGATCTGAGTAGTTAGGAGGCTGTGCAGAAGAATGGACCTTCACTGGAGACTGCAGGTTGCTGTGATTTCATCATACAGAGCTTATGATTGAGGTAAAGGGTCTAGGCTGGTTAGGTCCAGCATGCTCGTAGATGCCATGAGAATATTGTTAAACTGACCTGTTTATTCACTGACAAGCATTAAAAATGAATTAACAAGACATACAAATCACACATTTTTGTATTCTGTTGTAACAGAAGTATTACCAGTGTCTGATTTGCAGGGCTCTTAAAATCATAAAATTCACAATTTTTCCTGTCTGCTGCTTTTGATATTACATTTTAGAATAGTTGCTATGAAGAGCTTGTAACTGTGTATCTCAACCATCAAACAATCAGGACATCTAAATTCCTAAACCTCCAGAGCAGATGGAGAACGCATGGGACGTAAGAATGCTAAAGGGTGGCTTTGTCCAGATATTACAAAACCTTCTTGGATTGATGTGGACAGGCAGTAGTTAGATTGTTTTTAAATGATTTCATATGACCCAGTAAGATCTTTTGAGTCTTTGCCTCTTTTCAAAAGATTCATCGCTCTCCAGTTAGTTCCACTTTTGAAGAACCGCACTGGCTCTCTGTTTACCTGAACAGGGTCCGTATTTAAACATCACATGTGAGATAAGAACGCTGAGTTATTATAACTAACCGTCCGACTCTTCTGCATTCCACACATCATGTTAAACTTCAGTCAATAAAACTTAATATTGGAGACGTTTCACTCCATCTCATCTCCTCTCATCTTCCTTCATCTTCCTCTTTTGTTGAAAGGATCACAGGGTAATTAATCAGTCTGTATCAACACAGTCTCGGTTAGGTTTGCGGAGGCTAAATTTGGGCCATCCATCACTCCTCTGGGTTGTCTTATAATAAAGGGCCGCATACATTTTTCTTGCGTTCGCTGTGGAAGGCTCTGATAGGATCTCTTTGTAGAGTTTGTTCCTCCCTTGATTCATTAGCTTGCAGAGTGTTAGCAACAGAATAAACGTCTGCTGAATGTAGATGCTATCTGAGTGTGATAGATACTCCAGCCTCTGAAATTAGACAGACAGACACTGAGAATTTAGAACAGAGCCGATCTCAATTGTGTGCCACTCATCCTAATTCTGATAACTGTTGCAGGTGCTTGAGAGAAGAAGAGAAATATGACAAAACCCCTTAAAGACCAGCCTAGAGCTCTATAATGTAAAGAATATAGGGGACCCGGCCCATTGTTTATCTTTAATACTAAACATACGCATTCATGTCTCGACTGATGAACTTCTGAGCCAAATATCAGTTTTTCATTATGTTTGGCTCGAACAAAAACGGTTTCTGTTTACTTAGATTTAAAGGTAAAGATTTAAAGGACAGTACACCCAAAAAAAGAAATGTCCTTATGTTGTTTCTGTGACTGATAAGACTTTGTTTCTGATGTGGAATGTGGAAGGAGAAAGCTGAATAACGTTCACAGTTCTCTTTTATTCTGTAAGTGATTCATGTCTGTGGCTGTTTCTCTGGACATACAGGTTTGGAATGAGTTCATTTTTAGTTGAGTTTTGGGTTACCGGTCTCTTTACATTAGCATAAGCATTGACTGTTTTGCTTCATGGATTGTGATGAAACAGAATGTTTTAGGATGTGGTTGTGTGTTTTTTGCGCTGCTTTATACCTGAAACACTCTTTCTGTTCGCTTCTGTCATGACAAGCACATTTACATGCAGGAAGTGCTGTGTGACTGTACTGCTGACTGCTTCTGGTCGCATGTGGTGCAACATTGTGGCTCTCTGTACAACCTCCTGGTTTTTAATTTAAAGGATGTGGTTTGATCACATTACAATTTTTTCTGATTTGAATCTCATTTTTCAGTAAACGTCCTCCAAAGCATACAGTCATTCTGACAGACAGAAAGAGAGAGACAGATAGACAGGCAGACAGAGAGAGAAAGCCAGTAAGACAGAAAAACAGTGTTTTTCAAGGAATGTGTCAAAAATGTGTTAATGTATTATTGAAGAAAATCTTTGATTGAAAAGCTTTTCTAACCATAGATGGCAGTAACTCACCACACGCCTGTTCTGACCGGCCAGCAGGAGAAATTCCCTCATGGTTTGTGCAATAGAACTGTGTTATGTCAAATGAGTGGCTTATTTCTTCTAAAATTACCCAGCGCACCCTGCTTCACACTGAGGATTCAAAGAGACGTCATTAGTGCTACAGTAATGTAATTACACGCGCGGGGAAAAAGGGTCTTTCCACATCACATGACTTGATTTGTGCAGGAGGAGATGAGGGCAACCTTAACACAGCGCTCACATTCACTGTTTCAGTTTTACTGTTCAGATGTTTAGATAATGTTGTGACTGGAAACAGGACAACACAGAACTGTGATTTAGACAAGGGGAAATTTTTTATAGTTGATTTCAAGAAACAAAAACAAGGGCTTACATAATCGCAAATCACAAACATAGCAGTAACTTCTAAATCTCTCTGTTCAGTCCCATGCAAAGCATTGTGGGAAGTGGACATCCACAGTCCATGTTACACTAATGTCATAGAACTGAACATATTTTGTTTTATTTCGCAAATTGAAATAATTACATGCAATGAAATTAGGTTGACGACCAGTTAACATGAGCTCATTTTACTTAAACAGGTGAACAGATTAAATGTAACTCTTAGTTTCTCTTCCTCTTTGTCATTTCCTTATTTTTTTCACAACATAGTTACACCCCAGCGAAATGAACTAACACAAAGCCATTATCTCCTAGTGAGGAACTTGCAAGTACATGATAAATTAGGAGGAGCTGGTGAACAGTTTAAATATAGAGATGAGGGGATGGAAGTTCTTCATCTTGTGGACACCACGAATAAGAAATGGATTATCAAGAGAAGATCTATCAGATGCGGAACGCGAGTCCGGCTGCCCTACAATGAGTCAAAGTCAATGTCTGATTACAGACGTTAAAACAGAGGAGAGAGAGAGGAAAGTTCCAGAGAGAAACAGAAACACACAAAGCCAAAGAACAAAGTGAGCTGGGAAGGACGGCCAGAATGAGGTATTTACATTTATCTCTTGGGAAAGCAATGACTTCCTAGATAATTTGCTGGAGTTTGGCACAGTCGCATATATCTCCGTTGCATGACAGAGACCCAAATGGTGAAAGGCCAGTGGAGAACCAGGACATGATAACCAGAGTGACTGGTTTCAATTCACATTGCATGGTTTAGCATCACTTCCCCTGCCATCAGCAGGTGTTTACCCAAGATCAAAGTGACTTTGGCTCTTTTCCTTCAGGGTAAAAAACTAGTTAGATCGATGTTAAATCAACAGCGTTTATTGGCGTATATTCAATGAGGAATAAAACTGGTAGAATGGATGTCGAGATTGGTTTCGATTGAACACAGGTGGTAAAGAAGGTTAACAAACAACTTTGCAGTAATTTGACTGAACGTGGCTCTGAATGCTAAACCGCCCGGACGTGACGACTCACTAGCTCGCGTCTTGAAAAGTGGCAGCAGGAGACAGTTGAGAGAGTTTGCGCTGAAGGTTATGTCTGGGTTGGGCGTATCCTACCGAGTCTGGGCTGACACCTCTCGCCCTCTGCCAATACTTCCTGCAGGGGGTCGTGTTTCAGGAAGTGATATTCGTCAGGTAAAGGTGTGGGGCGGTAAAAAAGGGTGACAAGCCGCCCGTATTCGTACAGATACCATCTGCTCAACTGTGACATGCCATACATAAGAATGTAAAATAAGACACAGGCTCCCAAGGTGAATGAGGCAGACGTACGCCGGATGGCGTGGAACTGTTTTAATATTAATGGTTACATCTCTCACGCCCTTCAGAGGAAAACAACTGTGTCAAGATGGCGTCAGTCACGAGAGGGTAAGAGAGTGTTGTGTAAATGAATGCTTCTCTAGTTACTCGAGTGTTTTTGGAACTGTGAAGGACTACACGGGTTTAGTTTACATGAAAGTGTGTTTGTGAATGAGGACATTTAAAGAAAGAACATGTATGATGTCATCTGTCTGAAGCTATACTCGGTGCATGTCTGCTTGTTTCTGTAGGCTTTTCTTCTACTTAGTTTGTGGTTGTTTGTGTGTATTTACTGCTGGTTGTTGATTTAAAGAGACAGTTCACACAAAAATGAGAATTCTGTCAGCATTTACTTGCCCCAAAAAGTGTACATTTCTGAAGGAGGGTTATAGAAAGTGTACATTTCTGAAGGAGGGTTATAGAAAGTGTACATTTCTTAAGGAGGGTTATAGAAAGTGTACATTTCTTAAGGAGGGTTATAGAAAGTGTACATTTCTGAAGGAGGGTTATAGAAAGTGTACATTTCTTAAGGAGGGTTATAGAAAGTGTACATTTCTGAAGGAGGGTTATAGAAAGTGTACATTTCTTAAGGAGGGTTATAGAAAGTGTACATTTCTTAAGGAGGGTTATAGAAAGTGTACATTTCTGAAGGAGGGTTATAGAAAGTGTACATTTCTTAAGGAGGGTTATACAGCTCTTGCCCTTCAGTGACAAATCATGGTGACCAGAGGCTGTCAAGCCCAAAACAGAAGAAATGACATATCAGAAAATACTCCACAGGACGTGTGCTGGACTTTTTTTGTCTTCTAAAGCCAGAAGCAAAACTACAGTGTTTATGAAGCAACACGTGTTTAGTAAATAAACACAACGCTTTAAATTAAGAACACAAGTTTGGGGAGAGAGAGCAAAGATTAATAGTGATTATTGACTTCAGTCTCTTACACGAAGCTTTATAAAAGTTGATACAGCTAATACATGAGTTGATCTTTGACTTTATTATACTGTTCTGTTTGTAACCTGACAGCCCCTGGTCATGGTAAACGTTCCACAGATATATAACAGCAGTAAGTAAACAATGATTTTTAGACTTCATTTTTTGGTGAAATGTTACTTTAAGTTCAGTACTCAGGTAAGGCAGAAATCCTGGCAGGCACACAACTGCATTACCATAGTGTGGAGATACAGTCAGACACAAACTGCAGTGAAGCGTATGCAAACCACAGAGACAAAGAACTGTGTTGCAAAACATGCTTTTGAACTATTTTCTGTGTCTTGCATTGTTAATATGCATGTTGTCTGCATTCTGCATTCAGTTCAGTGCTGCGATATAAATTGTTTATAAAATTGTTATATGCAAAAGCGTATGAAATCGTCCTTCACTTTGTACACGACACTGTATGACACGACAGCATTACTAAATCAATGCACACATCCTTATTTCCGGTCAGAAAGACGCTTTCTGTTGTTCTTGATGCTATTTAATTTGAGTTAAGTTAAAAATGATCTCTGTTGTAAAAGACGCGATATGACTGATAGCTTTGAGCGCAGAGCGGGGTCGTGGAAATCTTTGTGTTGAGGGGTAGGTGATGCTGACAGGGTCAGCTCATGAATTGGAGAGATATTGAAAGATCTCTATCGCTATTGTGCTCTTGAATACGACACTTTAGCAGAGTGCTGAGCTCAAGGTAAACAGCCCCTGTAGTTACACTTTCAGTTGCCTTGGATAAACGATAACAGTTACAGACACACAGAGACATACAGACTCAGAAGAAGATGGATTCAACAATAGACACAATAGATCCAAATGAACCAGTTAAAGATTCAATGATGGATTCCACAGGAAGGCTGATCTGTTAAAGAATAATCATTTTCTTGTGTATTTTTCTCTTAAGTCTTGCTTTTAGGTAAGAATACTTGAAATATCCCTAAAACAGAATGATTGCTAAACATCTACAGAATAAGACTTTTTTTCAATGAATGTCTTAATTTGAATTAAACTATTCTGAGGTATCTTTCTGATTAAGACAGGAAACAAAATGAAAACAAACAAGATAAATTCACTGAAAATGAGTTAATATAATAGCATTTTTTAAAGTGAATTGATATTGTTTTTAGGAATTTAAAGTATTTTGACAGAAAAACACTGAAATTAAGACATTTTACTGCCATGCTGCTGTCTCCAAACCTCTGAAAAAGTGTTTTAAAGCACTTTTAAAGCTTTCTGTGCATGGATGGCATTCGTATCGCTCTGAAATATCAGCAGAGAAGGTCACATGTCCAGTGAGTGATTGATAAGAAAGATCTCAAACTGTTAATCATTCATACGGCTTCACACCTGACACAGAACGCACTGAGCTCTGATGTTCAGGACAGGAAGAACGTGTTAAGTTTAGAGCACTGAGTGACACAAGACTAGATCTGATCTGACAGTATTTAGTAGAAACTGAACTCTTATCACAATTGCATTCAGTTGAGTTTAATTCTCCACTATTGATTTCAAGGGACTGCACGGCATCCTGATTAATCTTTCGACTCGCCCTTCTGACAATTATTTTAAGAAAATTGGTTCAATTAACTCACTTTAATTAAAATTCTGTTGATTCTCACTCTGGTAACTGGTGGTTACTAAAGGAATGTTCAGGGTTCAAGATGAGTTCAGATCTATCGCCTGTGGATCACTTGTAATCACTTGAGACAATCATTTTGACTTGTTTCTTAGTTGTAAAAAACAACCAAAATAATGTTTACAGTAAAATTCTTACAATGGAAGTCTTTGGGGCAAAACATTTTGTAGGGTGTAAAAATAGAAATTTGCTTGTATTAGTATCTCATATAAAAATATTATTTGTGCTTTAAGATTTTAGCGGCAGTCGGTAAACTTCTGGTTATGCATTATGTAATTCCTGTGGGTGAGTTTTGCTTCATGTAAACAGTTGTTTTTGCACAATTGCGTGTGTTATGAGAAAGATGTATTTACATGACCACAGTCAGGCACGGACAAGGTTCGTGTGTTTTCATCACAGCAGTCTCATGTTAACACGTTTATCTGCTGGATCTTTGACATCAGTCTTCTACTGTAAAAACATTACTGTAAAAACCTTTTGCAAACTCAGATGTTGTGTGCAATGTTTCATTGGTGCTTTTATGGTTGTTTTGTTCCATGAGAAAAAAATTCCCACGTCTAAACCTTTAAAGCCAAGCTAGTGGCGTCAAGTAAAGCAAAACAAGACACTGTCAAAGTTCAAATGTCTCTTTACTCTGTAATTTTATCAGATGCTTCTTCTGTGTTTTATGTGTCTAGTCACAAACACAAACCCAAACTATGAGGCAGTTTTCGAATGGAAGACATTGTTTTTGTGGCGCTGTTGACTTCAGTGTGCGTTTGTGTGTGAAAGAGTGTGGGTGTGTATTTCACAGTGTGTGTGTGTGTCATGTCCCCTGTGGTGATGTTCACAGTTATGTCAGTTTCCTGTCCTGAGGGCTGCAGTCTCACTTCCCCTCAGGGCTCAGCTGATTTATCTTTCATAGTTTCTATCTGTCTCCATGGCAGCAGCCATATCTGCATTATATTACAGTCCAGAACAAGTTTTATGGAGTTCTGGTACAAGCTGTTTAAAGCTTAATTGCGGTGAGCAATTAATCTCACTTTCTCTGCCAATTTGGAAATAACAACAACAAAACTTTCATCTTTGATATCTCACAAGCACTCTGTGGAAGACAAGATACATTAAGGATCATAAACTCAAGCATATCAGAACAAAAAATGCTGTTTTATGAGTTTAGAGTATGTGCAGTCTAATGAGGAGCTCAGAGACAAGACGAAACAATGAAGGCGGAGCAGATAAATGATGTTATCTGGACAGACAGAAGATCAGCCAGTAAATTTTGGTATTTATTTATTTAACAATTTCATTCCATACATTTTAATTAGGCTTAAAATCGGATTTCGAACCAACTGAGTACACCAAGGAACACAAAAATAAGGTAAACGAATCCTAATGAGGCGTTTTCAGTTCAGCTTGCTACAAGAAGCACAAACCCTTCATGATCTGAAGCCACTATCGTTTCGAGAGCTAGCGAGGTTGTTTCGCTTCAAACCGGAGCAGCGTATGCTACCCACTGCATCTGTTTCACTGGCACACTCTCTGAGACGCGAGAGGAACATGGTGTGCTAGAGTCAAATTGAAGCAGCAGTTTTTGAGATAAACTATCTTTTACAGTTCTACTACAGAAGGTTCTGGAACGTCGCGTGTTGTGGTGCTAATTCTAGCAGAGGTCATGCGAAAACCTGTGAAAATAGAGTCTCCCTCAAACTGTTTGATACTGACCTACATGTAGCTTGTCCGCGCAATGACAACTGCCCTTTTAGTGTAACACATTAGAAGCTAAATTAGTACACAGATTTTTCTGGACTAAAGTCTGCAAGAGATTGCAAACTTACAGTAACAAGATTACAGTAACTGGAAAGCTTCGCTTTATTATGCAGAGATACATGTATATTTAAACAATATACAACTTGTGTTTGTTTAGAGTTGGGGATAATATTCATGGGAAAACGGTTGAAAGACAAAAATGTGAAAAGAACATTGAGATTATTGATTATTTTGTGTAACGTACAGAGATGCAGCAGATACAAATGAACAGGTATGAGGTACTTGTCTGTCTTTAACGTAGAAAACAAAAATGATTTATACCTGAGATGTAAAAAAATGCAAATGATTTGATTGGTTGTCAATGTCTGACATGAATTTACAGTTTGAACCGTCTTTGATTTACAGTGTTACAGTTTCTGTTGAAGATTCTTGTACAGTCTGTATTTTAACGTGTGATAAAAAACATTTACAGTTGAGCATTTCTTGTGGGCTTTCCACACACAGCTACAGTAAAAACCAGACAAAAATAACAGGGCAGGTGTTTAGATATGATTATTAACGTATTTTGGTCTTGTAATGTGACATTTCTGTTTGAAATGATATTCAACAGGAAAAATATTAGCATGGGATTTATCCATCAGGAACTGATGGATCATCAGAACTGGTGTTGTATTGGGATGGAATGATATGCATAAATGTACCAATTACAATAACATGGCCAGGAATGTATTAGGAAATTAAATATGGTTCAATTTAATATGATTTTATGTTGAATAAAATCTCAAATCAACCCCTGGTCTGATTTTGGGGGAGACCTCCTCTCTATATATGGTAGATATTGCCCTGTGGCTATAAACACTAATTCATTACATGAATGAAAACCATTAGTAATGCACTTGAAAACGTGAAATAAGCCTAAAACAATGAGGTGAAACTACACCATGCAACATGTTAGAGCGTTTAAATGAACAGAAACAGAACCAGGCATTGAGTCTTCAGTGAGATGAACTGACATACAGTAACACAACATGTAGCTCTCACTACAAACACGTAGGCAATTATGGTAATAAGAGAAGCTGATTTATTGACTCTTGGAAAAGTTGTGTGCGTCCTGTAACCCGTTATAAACTGAGCCGGTTACAACTGGATGTTTACTGTCTGATGATAGTTTGTGATTTACTGACAAAAGGCAGCATTAGATCAGAATCACACATTATGCAGAGAGATGGTATTGAGTTAATCTACAGTACACTGAGAAAAACAGCTGGAGGAAAAGAGAAGGGTCATCTCAACAGTAACCTCTACCGTACTGTTTCATTAGGCTCAAACTGACTGACTTCATGTGTCACTGATTTTGTAATCTGGTTGATAACACAGAGTCGAGTGAATCTGACCGTTAGCCATTAATATATTCACACAAAGTAGGGATACGTGACAGACAGTTACATTTGAGTAAGATACTTGTATATGGAAGTGATATGTGTTACTGTGGTTTATTATGGTTAAAAATAAAAAACAGTTTTGGATATTCTATTTTGATAATTTAAAGCTCAAACATCTATTGGTTTTTAGAAGCTTCTGATATTTTTCTAGGTGAGAATGACAGAAAACAACTTCACAGACAGTAATGCTGGTAGCCAGAAACGCTAATCTTCATCATTTACAGGACATGAATATCAGGTGTATTTTAAACGCTAGAATTCTCCCATTCAACAAATACGCAGCTTCGCCGTTTCAGTAAGAATCCTGTTACTCACAAATGCAGTCATACTCGTTAAGTGGTTTTCAATTAAGCAAAATTAAATAATTTACATTGTGAGTAGAACAAAAATCCTTTCAAAAATGTTTTACCAAAATGTGATACTTACACAGTATATACATGCCTTGAGCTAAAAGAAAGGTTATGAAGTTAAGAATCTTTAATTGACAAATGAACAAAAAATCCCCACCAATATTTAAATTAGCTAATATACAAACTTGATGGAATTAGGGATCCCAAAGTCTAACAACAAATTTCACTAGTTACCACATTTAGCAGATAATATCATACAGCCTTAGCAAGTTTATTCATTGTAGAACTCAACATAAGAACAGAAAACGATTCATAAGTAATTTCGAAAACACTTCCAACATCATCTTAATTTGCAACATTATTACATTGTGACTGTATTACATGTATCAACGAATCTGTATGGTTTAGGTACCGAGAATCGAATTATTATTTTTGTTTTGTGTGAACATCAAAGTACTCTGCGGCATCAGACCTCGTTCGTAAATTGTCTTGTGCTTGTTTTTTTTGTTTGGCCGAAACCTCACGCAATGGAATGGTGAGCGACGCTTTGTGTAGTTATTATATGCAAATGTAGGTATGTAAAAATTTGCATAAAAGTTTTGCGGGGCATCTGATTGGCTATATATTGATCGGAGTGGTGAAAGTTTAACAGGACTGAAATATATATATAACAGCACGAATGAATTGAAACTTTTTAACATATCTTTAGCTTTTCTGGTGTTATGAGAATCTTAGTCTTCGGCACAACGGTTGTGTAAACAGCTGAAAGGATGACATATTGTACGAGTCCCACCCCTCACTTGTCCGTGGATCTGTTGCCATGACAACACTCGTACAGAGAGCCAATCAGTGCAGGAATATACAGACTGGTGTAGAACCGAGTGAAAAGTGAAGATGCAACGAGTGGCTTCAACGACCGGACACGTTCTTCCTTACCTGCCTGCCTGGTTGCTAATTCACTAACCCGCTAACATTGCTGACCAGGGTCGGTTAACCTATAACAAGGTGAGTTTTGGGTGGAATACACTAAGACTTTCTGTGAAACTATTAATTAACTCACCAATATCTACATTTATCAAAATACTGATTTTAGTCATAGTGTAATCTTGTTGGTTTCACATCATGAAATGGTCATTTGGAGAATGGAGCATCTCTACGTACCAATAAACATTATTAACACCTACAAATCTGCAGAATAAAAAGGGAACCTCCCTAACTTTCAAGTCTGAGTAATACTACTGTACATCATATTTTTTTTGGGAAAAAGCACAATAAATGGATTCAGCATGAATCAACTAAAAAAAGAGTCAAAATTATTAAAAAGATAAAAGCAACAACAGAGCGCAGAACATTTTTAAAATCATAACGCTGAAGATAAAGAAGCAGGCAACCAATCAGAGGTCTACTGACAAACGTGAAGGCATTGATTCAATTCAACGGACGGCTGTATGTTTAGGCACTGTGAGAAGATGGAGGCGAGTCCTTACTGAACAATGGCTGCAGACTATTTTTCTCTTTTTTTTCAGATTTGGAAATTTAGGACTTTATTTACTATTCTGGGGTGTTTAACAGCTATACAATGATTACAAAAGGTGACATCTTCAGCAAATAAGCTGCTTGTAAAAAGTAGCGGGTGAAATCCAGAGCTGTTATCGAAAAAGGCAAAACGGAACAGAAGCGAAAGTAAAAAACAACAAAGGTACGCTGGGTGAAGAAGAAGAATCCGCTGCTGTCTGAAGGAGTTCCTACATGATGCAGAGAGGAACGAGGGAGGGAATGAGAAGAGGAAAGAATGGAGATCTGCTCGCAGTCTAAATGAAATACTCTTTCTTTTCTTCTGCGTGTGCGTGGTTGCCGTCTGCGTTGATAATGGCTGTGTCTGCGTCCGGGGCGTCGTCTGCTCCTTTGGCCTCGTTTGTCAAATACGTGCCTGAAATAACAAACAAGATCTTGATTTACACACTGACGCAATTTTCCAAACGTCACTGAAACTTTAAGGTACTCATGTATGTGTACTCTGCACTTGAAAATTTGTTTCCTTCCTTACAAGGTGCCAGAAACTTCAAAATGGCATGTCTGTTGTGGATAATTACTGTATAGAGCGTGATACTATTATAAGTGACATTTAGCTAGTTCTCTCACTGTTATAAATTTGAACTTGTATATTTAGAGATGATGATGTGTTATTGTAGACATATTTGTCCTCACCATGTTTTACTAAGGCTGAGTTTGTCCCTACCACCTGCGATACATGAAGACAGAGGATGCCTGCACTGTAAAAAAAAAACTTTTTTTTTTTAGCTTAATCAGTTTGGCTGCACAAGTAATTTCAACTTACTCTTTGTAATTTTGACTGGTCTTGAGTTGCTGTAACTTTTAAGAAATTGCTTAACCATTTTTTGACTTGTAAAGCCAAGTTGATTAAACTTAAAAATTTAAGGCAGCAAAGTTTTTTTTACAGTGTGTTTAACTTCAAGCATTCTCATAATATTCATGAGTGTAGCCTCACCTGTGATGTATTATATGTACTTTTGAGTCAGTCATATGAGTCAGTAATACTGCAGATGAGTTTAAAAAAGTGAATAAAAAGCTCACCTTTATGTCGTGCCAGGTAGCGTCCCAATACAATAATTAAACACAAAGTAACGAAAACAACCACCGCGACTATTCCACCAATAAGAGCGTGATCTGGCCCACGCTGCTCCAGAGCATTAGGATCTATGAGAGAGAGAGAAAGAGAGAGAGACAGTTAGTAAGAGCACAAGATCACATTTACAAGATTCACTTACAGCATAGTACATTCAACCTGTACATCAGTATGCATGTTGTGTTCCCTGGAAACTGAACCAACAATCTTGGTGTTGCTAGCATGAGCTGAGCAACATGAACAGAAGGTTGACAACAATAGGACTGAAGCAAACATTAGTCCTCTCCTGTCCGCTCATCTGTACTCGGGCTGGTCAAAGAGTTTTAAGTGTCTGTGAACTGATCCGTCCAGCCATATGGTGTCTGACAGATCAATGCATGGCCAGAATTAATCTACAGCAGAGTACATGAGCTGCTCTTAAAACCCACACACAACACTCTTTTTGCTGTGGGTGAAGTGGAAAATAACACAAAAGAGGACGACTGAATCATAAGATGGGCCTGGTCTCATTTCTCTCTCTCTTCATGAGCTGTGGTTCTTTATTATCTCTCTCAGTGTTATTTGGTGTATTATAATTGACAATGTGCATGTTTAATCCGAGCTCTGCTGATGCCTGGCTCGACCACTGCCTTCATTGACTGTATCAGCCACACAAAGAGTCTTTCAAACACTTATCAGCTCACATCACTAATGGAGTCCCACCTCACATCAGTACCGTCTCTCCAGCCTTTCACTGACATCATCATGCACTCTCTGCTTCACTCATTGTTTGTTTGTGTTTACAGGTGGACTATAAACCCACAAGTTCTGTCTGACTTTCCTGCGACGATCCATCACAATAAAAAGCAGAATACGTGCAGATCTCCATCAGGCGTTTATCGGCTGGCAGAAATGTGAAATGTGGAAGGACTGCTTGTATCTGACAGGCACATGTTTCTGAATTTCCAGCAGTGAAAGGCTGGGGGTATTAAATTCTCTACATTTTTATGACATCGATAAATCAAACTTAAGGCCTAAAAAGTACCTTGCTGCAGGTGCACCTAACTTCAGTTCAGTTCTCTTTAACCCCTTACCTGCCGTCAACGTGAGGCCCTCGCTACAATTCAAGGGTCCCGAGAGAACATTCAGGACCTGAAATAACAGAGCTGTTAAAGGGACAAAAGTTGCCACTGTCAGAATATTTGTACTGGTGTGTGTTGAAATACTGCTGTCTCTGAACACGAGGCTGTGAATCTCAAGTACATGCCCTCAGTGTCGTGATAATTAGCCCTCTTCTGTACAGCTCTATTTTTGTCAGTGCACAATGGGGTTCCCATGCTAAGAGCGTCCTAGGGCAAGTACACTGACACTGTGTGGGGCCAATAATCTCTGACTATATGAAGAGTCTTTATAAACACTTGAGAAATTACAACACTTGGGCATTACAACACATTTGAAAATGTATTTAAAAAATTTCTTATCTAATAAGTACAATTAAAAATGTTAGCACATGTACTTACAATTTTAGGTTGTAAGAACGTTTCCCTAACATTTCCATTAGTAACAAAAACATTAAAAATGAATAATCTAGGAATGTTTAAATCTTACAGTTTTTTAGATGTTGTATTACCGTTGTTACTTAGTTATTCAAATTCTACGTTATTCAACATTATTCAAGTATTGTTCTGTAATGTTTTTTAAAACGCTCCACTAGGAACTTAAGAATATTGTGTTTGATGTGTATAATATATAACATTAAAGTTCCACCAACTGCAAGAATGTTTCTGATAACTTTGAGACAACAAGAACATTAGCCAACATTCAGAGAATTGTTTAGTTTTTGACTTGCTTTAGTTTTGACTTGCTAATTTGCATCCTGTACTTCCCTGTCTGTTTCTTTTTGTTTCTCATTATCTGTTTTGCATGTAACTGCAACACTGCTCAATCTCCTCAGATATCTTTATCCCCACACATTCAGTGTGCTAAACATAGAGGGATTTACTAGTGGAGAAATGATACGTTTTTTCTTCCCTCAGCACACATTATCTTTTAATAAGGGCTGCGACTTTTCTTCCCCCATGATTTAATATTGCAGCACCGCACGCAAATTCCTATTTTAATATTTATAATTTCTTCCCCCGGCCCCAGCATTGTGTGGCTCTGGCAAATTTAACAAATTAAAGGCGGCACGGTATAAACTCGCCAACGGCGCATCAGAGCAAACGGCTTTCAATCCAGCTGCGACTACACAACGCTAAAAACAGCAACAGCACCCAGCGCGAGCAAACCCCCGCAGTCACATGAATTCTTAAAGGAACACTTACAGAGAAAAACATGCAGGAAACACTCTCTTAACAAATGCACGTGGTGGGGGGTACCGAGAGGCCTCAGGGGCATGTTGCTTCTTCGTATGGATTATTTCAAGGTGAGCATTACTATTAACTCCATGCTGTCGCTGGTCTCCGAAACACAAGCCCCAGAGGCCGGTGTGTGCTGTTTGGGAGATTACTGTTACAGTAATTGCGGAGATATTTATATTAATGTCTTAAAGGGCGACGATGAGTGTGAGTGGCGGGCAGAGTGTAAAAAAGATGCATGAGAACGGATGAACGCTTCAGTGATCTGCACGATGGAGAGCTATTGAAGGAGAGCGGCACAGGAAGTGCTGAATCAGAAAGTTTCACCTTCATGATACAATCGAACGCTGGAAATGAACCATTTACAGGGCGACCAGTGATGCGCTTCTGAAACTGAAAGGTGCAAGAAGATGGCTGGCCTACAAAATGAATTACAACATCAAAACACCGCCCTCGTTCTGAGCAAGTCTACGCTGAAGGCAAATTGAACGGAACCGTCTCAATAAATGTCCTAATATGAAAATCCTGCTGAAGCTATTGAGAGGTATTTATGATCTGATTGTGTTGTGCATGATTCTCTCAGATTGTTGGATTCAAATGTTCCGCCACAATCATCCACATGCAAACCAAATGACACACAAATCGTAAAATGCAGTGGAACGGAAAGATCCCGTTATTACCCAAATGATGAGTTTAAGTGTGAGCTCATTACACTTGATTAGAAACTCAGCTGGATATTAAGCTGTTTACCAGGAGATACATCAACATTAGTCTGAGCCATTAGTCTGAGTCCTCTGTGTGGATACAAAACGTGCATAACGTTCAATTTCAAACAGTAAATGTACAAATATTTAGGTTAGACTTTTCACATCATTTTTTAATGACCTTTTTTTTTTTTTACATTTTTCTATATTCAACTTTCTAAAACGATGTATATATTTAAAGTTTCTAAATATAACCATGTAAATGATATCAGCCATTTCTTGGATCATTTTTTACTGCATAATTTTTCCTGCACTAGTTAAACCAGTTACCAGCACCGGTTAATGAAACATCCAGTGAGTGTTTTATTGTCTCTCTCAAACAATTTGAATCATAATTTCACCTCAGGATTGGCGACGTTCCCGGTTAATGAAAATGACTTTTTTTTTTTATCTGGGAGGCCACATGAATGTCCTGCCTCAGACGTTTTTAATAAGATTTTACACTTCCTGTTCTCTTTCTGCAGATACAGGCTTACTGATGAAATAGTTTCAGCCCAAAAATGAAAATAAACATTATTTACTCATGTTCACGTCATTACAAACCTGTGCTGTGTGCTGTTTTTATCATGAAACACAAAAGTGGAAATTTCTGAAACATCTTTATATCCTTACAGCTCCAAACAAAGACAATTCACTGTAAGATAGAGCTTGAACACTGCTTGTTGTTCAATTAAAGTAAAATTAAAGTAAAACATTAAAGTTGTACCATTAAAGTAAAAGCAGCTATTTTCTATTAAGTCTAAGCACAACATTCAAAGTCTTCTGTAGCCAATCAAAATCTGTGCATGAGGAACAGGCCAAATGGCACAACACGTGACACACTTTTTCTTTTACTTCTAATTCTTTTCATCATTTTTGAAACCTGACAGCCATTGTCACCATGAACTGTTGCATTTCTTTTGTGTTTCACAGAAAAATAACAGCACACGTGTCCAGACTGACATGAAGAAAACAATGACAGAATTTTCTTTTTTCTGTGAACTTTTCCTTTAAGAGTCATGTTATCATGACACACCACCAGCAGCATCATATTAATCATATTACAGGACTTCAAGAGTCTCTAATTAAATAAAAAAACAAACAAAGATTAAAACAGTGCCTTAATGCAATGCTTAATAATCCCCATTTCCTAAGATTAGACAGATTAAACTTAATGGAAAGAGATGATGTCTAATGGAAACAGCTGAACTTTTATCAGGAACAAACTCAAGAGGCTGTTGGTATGTCAGTTGGGGCTTGTGTACTGTAAGAACCTAATCTACAGTATGAAAACAAACATTAAACATCCAAATAAAACCGCCTTCTTTCATGTACACAGAAAATAAAGCAGCAGTTTGACTCCTGTGTGTCTTCTGCATCTCTTCGCTCCTCTGAAATGACCTGTGAAGAGTGATTTACATACTGCATGCTCACAAGAGCTGATCTGAAGCCAAGCTGGAGCAGCGGGCAGGCGAGCTGGTCAGCACAGTTTAATTAGATTTTCAAAACAATTTACAGCTTCTAATTGTGGTTGAAAAAGGTGGGCGTGAAGAGAGATGATGATTGAATCAAACAGAGTGAAAGAAGAACACAAATACAGGTGTTATCCACTGAGAAACACCAGCAGGCAAGTTACTGAAGCGATTCTGTATCGCAGAAGTGTCCACTAAGATACCTGCCATAATATTTCATAATTTAGACATCACGCTTTGAACTTGATCTGCAATGCA
Source organism: Chromobotia macracanthus (assembly GCA_036877525.1). Taxonomy (NCBI): domain Eukaryota; kingdom Metazoa; phylum Chordata; class Actinopteri; order Cypriniformes; family Botiidae; genus Chromobotia; species Chromobotia macracanthus. The sequence continues at coordinate 4,992,125 of JAZGTH010000072.1, read as the reverse complement.
TGCTGGGAAATGGCAGGAGTGTTCGCTCTGGCAAATGCAGGCAGATGAAGGGTTTTAGAGGATTACTTTAAGTGCCTTTCCTCTCCACCAAAACGAAATGAATGAGGACAGACATATTCCTTATTCATATTCAGTGGCAGAGTTTAATGATTTTTCCCTTCCTGTTTTATTTTAAATTGTTGCCATAAGTCTTCCTTCGACATGACTTAATTTGACAGATCATCAATAAACACGCTGGCTGACTGAGGAGAAAGACCTTTGCGTTACATTTTCATTCGTTCTGTGTTCCGTCGTTTTCCAGAAGCTGAGAGAGGCGGGCGATCAGGAGTGCTTTCTCAATATTTAACTGACCCTCGAGGGACGCGGCAGTCGAAACTTTGCCTTGTTCGTTTAAACAGAGCTGGTTTTTAGCTTTATGTCCTCTGGCAGACCTGAGAGAAAGTGCTTTTTCATTTCAGAGCTTCTCTTAGGTTCTCTTAAAATCAATAATTCTATTGATATGTAGTTAAAAATCATTTTAATGGTTTTATTGCGGTGCAACAGTAGGATAAATGATGTCTAACACCGCGACCTAGACTTACGTGATGGAATAAAGTGACTAGAGATATAAAAGGCAACTATCTCCTTTGTGCTAGTTTTGCTAGTGTTTTGCTAGTTTTGCTTTGTTGTAGTGCGAGTTTTGTTGAATGCTTCCTTTTTCTTCCTATTACTGAACATTGTGCTGGCTAGCCACACACACTTTGAAATCTCATTGGTCCAAAGTCCCACTCCTAATACCTGGCAGCAAATACGAAGGTTTTCACCTGACCAGGACAATGGACTCGAGAAACACAGAACAAAATTGTTCTGCACTTCTCATAAATAGCTAATTAGATCAACAAAGCTTTCCTGGCAGTGTTGGAACTTGCAGATGACTCTCTATGGATTGCTCATTTGTTTGGTTCTAACTGGGACTGGAGCCCATGAACGAGGCTGTATCCAGACTACAACTGACAGGCCATGTCTGCCCATTATGCTCCCGTGGTGTGGCCGTGTCGAGTAATTGCTGAGTTTCCGGTCAATGCTTCGAGAGACATATTTTCCGCTCCACACTGTGTGATTCTAGGCAGGAGGCTAGCGGCTAGCCATGCACGGGTTTTATTTTACAAATGCTTTTAAGGAATCCACAGCGACCTATGGCGGAAATAATTTGAAATAATTGTTTTTATTCTTCAGCCAACAAATTTCAAAGACCTGCAAACTTCAGAACTTCCCCAATTTTCCCTGTTCTGTGTTTACGTCCTAGAGTTAAATCCAATTAAACTGGGCAATTTTGGGCAGAACAAGTTTTAAACAACAACAAAAAAGATCTGCAATAATTCTGCATAAAACTGCTGCTTTGTTTTCCTCTCTCTCTTGTTCCTGGCCTTGGCTAATCAACACAAACTCAGACACTCCCTAAAACAGATGAATTTCTGCTCTCCCGATCTGTAGACAAAAGCCATGACCAACCATTATCCCTGTAAAAGTGTCTCGGTGGGACCATAATGGCATGGGGGTGTGCAGGAGAGCGCCTTCATGCTGATTATGAAAAGTGAGCTGTAAATATTTAAAAATTCTCAGCAGCTCTAGTACTTTATTCAACCTTTCAGCTTTATAAGGTCACAGCTAATTTGCAAGCCATAAAAATGCATTTGGCAGATTTAACAGGGACGGGAGACACACTGATGGCATCGTCTGGGCCCTGTGCTTCTTCTCGGAAGACTTATTATTCCCATTAAGGCCGGCAGAACGATGAGGGCAGAAATTCTCCGCCAATACGCCCCCATTGATCGTAGGCGGGGAGATGAGCTGCTAATGCGTTTAGAGAAATCAGCTCAGATAAAACAGAATACTTTCAGCACGACAAGCTTAAAGAGAAACGCTCCACAATGGAGGGCCGGTGCAGCGGATTTTGTTCGCAAACAGAGGAAACTGTTGAAACAGGTTTTGTTTAAACAAAACGTATGATGTTACAAGCCGTGTAAGGATAGGTTGAACAAGAACTGGCATAAAATTTAAATAATCTTCTGAGCCTGTCAGTGAGCAGGTTTAAGCCAAATGTTTTTTATCATTACACCATTCATATGTACGAAAAAGCATGTTTACTTATGTTATCATTTATTAAGTACTGTTTTCTCATTGTCACCTAGCTGAGAGTACTCTCACTACAGTATCACACACACAGGCTGTGGAAGTGGAACTTTTTACTGCAAGTATCTATACAGAAGCTCCATCATAACCTCAGGATAGAGGATAATTACAGCAACTGCATCTAATATAGGGAAGTAAAACTCACTAGGTTCATTAAAAGGACAGCGCACCCAAAAATGAAGTCATGATTTACTCACGCCCATGTAATTCCAAAACTAAATTCCAAAAACAAACAAACGAGTCTGGAACAACAGGAGAGAGGGTGAATAATGAATTTTTTTGGGGTGAACTGTCTCTTTAATCAGCAACACTGAAATGTAAAACGAGTCATGCCAAAGGCAAACAGACAAGTGAGGTGACAGATATCACAGTTAGAACACAGGTGTGTTCAGAGGTGTGGACAGAGCAGGCAGGAAAAGACACAATCCTGTCCGGATGCCGTCCTCAGTTTGTGAAAACTGGCTTGGGAAAAAAGAGTGTGAGACAGACGTATGGAAAAGGAGGTTGGTAAGGCAGGTGAGGAACATGAGGAAGATGGCAGTAGGATTGTACAGTACCTCTCTTACCGGTGACTGCAGGATTGAGGTGCTTGGAGTCTAAGGGGTCTGTGGTGTCTGGGAAGGAGGGTGCGGGGGGAGTTGTGGATGGTGACGGTGTGGTGGGGGCATCTGTTGTACACCACAAACAACAATGAAAACAAACAAGACCAACAAAAGACAAAACAACAATGACAAGGGGAAGAAAACATAACAATGAAACAAATGTAACGCAATAGTTGCTGACATCACAATGAGCAGTGTGCTGACATCACAACGAGCAGTGTGCTGACATCACAATGCAAATTAAAACTGAATGAGTTCGACAACAATGTGGACATAAATAAACAACTGAAATGGTATTGTGCACCTGACACCAAAAATGTGTGTCTTTGTTTATGATGTTTACGGATAATGGCTGTTTGGTTTGTGTATAATATATCACAGCATTCATGGCGATAGTGAAGTGACAGTTTTGCTCTCACAATGGCAGAAGAAGCAAGCCGCATGTAGAGAGAAGAGCATCAATATTTGATGAAGCATCAAAAATTCTGGAGAAAATGAAGAAAACACCGTCACCATAACGAGCTTTTTTCTGATAATAAACGCTGCTAAAGCCATCAGGGCACCTAAGAGCTCAATATTAGCTCATATTTAAACATGCACAAAGCAGAAGCTACAGAAGGGAGCTGTTTCTTTCCTGTAACACAGAACTTTATGATGTTTTTGAGCAGAGATCATTTAAAGGTGCAGTTCAAACACAGTGATTTATTCTTGTGAAAACAGCAGGTTTTGTCAAAAGCTCCTCATCACGCTTTTGCTTTTCAATCAGCTTAACACTGGCCGCTGTTTTGCATGCATAAAACGCGCAGCGATAAGGATGGGAGAGTCAGACTTCGGTTGATAAGCTAAATCACTTGGTCTGCCTTCACACTAATGGAGTCCAGCAGACAAGCAGAGTAATCCAGCTGATAGCTGTGAATTATACAGCACAACCCAGTGCCTGCTACCTGAAAATGACACACCACAGGATCCAGCATCAGACATTGGTCAACAGCAGGTCACAGCCAGTGCAAAACCCTGCTCCATGATGTTGAGCTGTTGTCAGGGTGTTGCTATGCAGTTGATGGGGGGGGTTCTAAGTGGTTTCCAGAGTGTTGCTATGCGGTCCCCAGGATGCTTTGTAAGATACTTCAGCTTTACCCTAATTATATTACAGAAAATGTATTTTCTTTTTATGTAAGTATTAACATAAAGTTTTATTTAGGGAAATTTGGGGTCTTGGTTTTTTTAGTCAGGGGGGATATGAGGAATTATCAAAGTGTTATTACCTGTTCAAACACTCTAGATACCATTGGCCTGCTCTAATATCTTATTTAAATGTCATGGCCCATTTTTAATTAAGGGTGAGATTTGAAAATAATATTGACTATACCTCTCTGAAGTACCCAACTGACATGGCAGCCCTCTGCCTGGAATATCAAGTGACGGGCTGTGTATTGAACGAGAAGATTTATTGCATTTCCAAGCGGCACAATGAAAGAAAAACGACCCCGTGATGAAGGACAGCGACCGTTCTATCGCTCTGCTTTTTGCGCTAATCACTGCTAGAAGGACAGCATCATGTTGTGCCATTTAGAAAGACAGTAATTAATTCAGACAAGGTGCTTTATATTTGTGACACCCAATTAGCTTTTTATTCCTACAGAGAAGGTGTCAGTTTTATAACATCAACATCATTAAGAGCTTTGGTTCTCCTTGTTGTTACGGAGTCTTGACATTTCGATGAGCCAATGGCTGGACCCCTACACTGCCCCATAACGGCTAATTAAATCTTCCTAAGACGCCCTGAGAGAAGAGACAAAAGCGGAGATGGAGGGAGAACAGAAAGTGAGACACAGAAGAAACTTCTGGAACTAAGAGGGTAGGGAAGTGTTTTGGTGCCTGAAGGGGCTAAGAGTCAAGAAGGCAGAGATATGGAGAGGGTGATGGAGAGATGCTGTCTGCCTCTTCCGCGTGATGCCCACAGTCGTATCCTTTTTGAGCCTCTGAGCGTATCCGCACAGCTGCTTCTGATGAAAAAGAGGGCGGATGTGGACGCGGCGCAGCCTCTGAACCTCAGGGTGTACAGAGACCCATCGCGCTCTGCTGCTACACACTAAGTGGGTAGTGGAACTCCTTCACTTTAAAAGAAGTCACGGAAGGACACGTGGAATTTCTGTGTAATATGAGGTGATCGCGAGGGACTGAGGGTAAGATGTGCCAAGCACATTTTTGTAAGCAGTCCTCTAGGCAAGGACAAAGAGAGGTGATAACTAATATGGCTAATTATATTTAAAGATGTTAAAATTAAAGTATTTATAACAGGTCACGTCAAAGGGTAAGTTAATCACTGGGAAATCTGTGAACTATTTGCATTTCAGATAAAACTATCTACATAAATCAATATACTTTATACCCAATATCATTCCCAAGTTTTTTTACCATGTTCCATAACACTGTGAAATGTTTAGAAAATTTTATGTCATGCATAAAATGTATGTTGATATGATTAGCTTAAAGCATAGCAAAAATGCAAACAGTGGGCACAGTTGGCTGGAATAAGGGCATGGCACATCTTACCCTGACACATCTTACCCCAATCTCCTCAGCTCATGTTTTATGTAATTATAGGTCTTTGTAATATTGTCACCAAGTGATGCCAACAAACACTGTGAAGGCATTTCAGCTTTCAAAGGCTTCAACATAAAGTGTCAGTTATTAGCAGCGCAGAAACACAGCTGGATTAGCAGATGATGTTTATCACGATCTGTCTGTCACTCACCGTAAACGAACAGCACGTATTCAGCATGATTGGTGCCCAGATGATTGGTGGCTTCACAGCGGTACGTGCCGTTATCTGTTTTGTTCAGTGATGTGAAGGTTAGTTCTCGCCCATCAACAATCATGCGCTCCAGGTCTGGAAGTTCTCCTCCATCTTTGGTCCACATCACCGGGTCTGGCCTGAAGAAACAATACTGACTTTTAGCTTCTAATGAATGACTTTTTCCTGGGATAAAATAATAAATCAAGCCCAATAAAATGAGGAACATGCATTAAGAAAACGGTTAAATTTGATTTTCCATTGACTTCAAACAGATCTTTAACACATCTTCCCAAAGCAGACATCACACTGAAGTCAGATGTTACTAAACTGTGGATGCTTACGAAGGGTTTCCTTTCGATACACACTCCAGTTTGAGGTACTGGCCCTCCTGTGGGATGGTTACAGAGTGTTTGATCTCTACACGAGGAGCATCTGTGAGACAGAAAGCAATGAAATATTCCTATTCAATAATCACATTTACACTTACACATTCACAATAATACATTTTCAGTGTATGAAATGGTTTGCATTAAAGGTGCGGTGACTGATTTCTGAGAAGCACTGCTGATGATGAAATCAACACCCAAACAAACGCACCCCTCCCTTCATTGCTCCACCCTCAAAATAACAAACACGCTGTACAACACTGGCAACGACTGAACAGCTGGCGGACACGCCCCCTATAGCTGTGAGCGTGTGTTGTGGTGTTGTTATGGTGTTTTGGGGATCAGTCCGATCTACTTTGTTTTTCTCCCAAAGTATTTACACAGCCAGGACTTTATGCAAACACAAACACAGAACAGACATCTAGCAAACATTCACAAAACTGTTTGTTTGGGTGTTGATTTCAATTGTTAACAGCATTTCTCAGAACTGGCTTACTGCAGCTATAAGGAAGATGTTTTCTTGAGTGGAGGCTCTGGTAAACTTACAGTGGACCTCCAACACCTCTGTGGTCTGCTGGGGTGTGGCTGTCAGGGCCACATGGTCCACTTTACAGGTGTAGGCCACACCGTCATCATTTCTGTCTACCTGGAGTCTCAGGGAACTCTTCACTGTGAACGTCCTGCCGCTGGCATTCACCTCTTTAGCTCCTGGTAATAGGTAAGAATGACATTCACTGGATAATGAAGATGAGACATGTTCCCAGCTAACAGGGAATGTTCTCAGAACGTTGGCTATATAACCAAGCAATATTGTTTTGAACATTCCTAGAACATTTTTAATGGTTTTGTTACTTAATGGAAACGTTATGGAGTGTTCTTATAATATTAAATTGTTAGCTGGGTTTGTAATGTGTTTCAGATCTGCACATACACTCAGAGCTACAGTCAGAATTGGAGGTATTGTCAACGCAGAGCTTTTGAAACTGGAAGGCGCAGCACTCTTTTAAAAACTTGTTTCAATAGAAGAGTGTAAAGTTTAGTGGAGTTCAGACTGTGTTGGGCTGCATTCATTATTTCCCTCCACTGACGCATATCAGCATGTTTGGAACGGTCCTGAAATCTGTTTTGAAATCTGCCTCTATCTTTTCTTGCATCCAAAACTGTATAAAACTTGTGAAAGTGAAACTGTGTTAAAAAGTTGAGGCAAAAATAAAAGTAAAAAATATTGATCTGATTTGTGTTTTTCTGCACTGAACTGAGGTGAACTGTCACAAAAAAATAAAGCAGTTTTGGTGACGGAGTTGTGATGCATTCATTTTATCTCTATATGTTAGTTAAATGACATTTTTCTGCCGAATTAGTCTGAATGTATAGTGTTGTCGGTGAGACATGTATCAAATGATTCTTTCTTCTATGAACAGATTGTGTTTTTTGTTCGTTTGTTAATGGATTTTACGTTCATAAACTTGTACTCTACATGCTGCTTTCTATTAAACTTAAACCAATTAATTTACTGCTTTATAAAACACTATATTAACCATTATCATCAAAAGTGTATTATTGCATTTAGTTTAAATGATTATAGCTGGATAATGAGCCTGATTTTCTGCATCAGCTGGGAAAATGTAAACCTCAATACAAATAAGACACTTCAAACTACATCACATTTTACTGACAATTATGGGATTTGATAATCTTTGTTTCTGAAGGTAGTAACTCCATATCACCCAGTGTAGAAACTACATTTGAAAGGGACTCGCCTTATAATAAACAAACAGGCTATGGAAAAAATAATGACGTTTCAACAGCGCAGTTCCCAAAACACAAAGCAAAAAAACAGACACAATTCACACAGACGTCCTGCTCTAGAGAGGAACGTTTAACAGATTATAATGAATGAATGAATCAGCGCAGAATACAAATCACATTTTGTTGACTTGCTCGGTTCACAGTTCACAGTAGATTCAGATTTCATTTCTTAGAAAAAAACTGAGGTCCAGCTGAAATCCACAGTTTTTGCTTATATGAATCGTCTTTCTAGACTGTTCTCTCTTTCTCTCTCTCTCTCTCTCTCTCTCTCTCTGCTCACAGCATTACTCCTGCTATCACTGCCAAGCTGTCAATCATTCTCCTCTGGGGGCGTCGCCACCCGCTCAGAAGCATCTGAGCATGCAGAAGATATCATTTATAAAGGGAACACATACACACACACACACACACACACACACACACACACACACACACACACACACACACACACACACACACACACACACATATAGAGAGGGAGGTACAGCACTATGGGCATTCTTACTCCTGGGGAACTTATAAGATGCAGCTAAGAGGTTGGAGGAAGGTTTTTTTTTATTTTTTCTGGATGTACAACAAATAAACAAACAAACAGACAGTTAGTCTGTTCATAAGAGTGATCAGATAAATAACACTCTCTATGGCTGTGAACCAAGCGAGAAAAGCTTTGTTTGAGAGCAGAGAAACACTCTTAGCAATTAGTTGTGGAGGTGAGAAGATTGTTCCACCTCATAAAGCTTATGAAGATTGCGTTTCTTTAAATTAATTTCACATCAAGCTCCCAATGCAGTTGGTAGAGTGCCATGTCTTGGTCTTTTAAAATAAATGATTTTTTTATACTTCAGTGTAAAGTCAGCCTCCAGTTATTCAAATCAATTAATAAATGAATCAATGAGTCCTCAAATTCATTATTCATTCACTCACTCACTCACTCGCTCACTCATTCATTCAGCTATCGGCCCATTCATGCACCATTAGGACAAATTCAGCACAACAAGGATTTATCAGCTCTGTCTTCTTCTATTGTCTCCTGCAGTTACTTGCTGAGTGGGTGAGAGGGGAGAGATTTGCCTGCAGACTGAATTGAAATTAAGGCCAGCATGTTTTACATTAATATTTATGAAGGCAAAACCAGTAATAGAAACATTATCGCGACCACTCACGACCACACATGCACCAGATCACAAATACTACACGTACAAGCATTAAAGCGCTTCTAATCTTCATTAGACGCACATCGGCACGTGTAATTACGCACACGGACGCAATTTAACACGACACAATTTAGCAAGTAATAGCTCTTTTAAGTTTAAGCACCAGAAGTTGCGCTCATTCCGAAAATGGAACGTTTTCCTCAAGCTTGTCGATTGTTGAATCATACAGTGAGCCCGGGGAGCGACTGAGAACAGGAAAGAACCAAACGCGGGGAGAGATTAGCATTTCATTTCAGCACAGAGCGGTGCTGAATTCAAATGCTGTTTTCCACCTGAAAGGAGAGTTATTTAGAACAACAGAAAGCATGAAGGTGTGGAGCTCATCTCCATCTCCACCAACCCATTTTAAAGCCCATTACAAAGAGCGCGAGAGGGATGTGAAAAAGAACCAGGACGGAGAGAGAGAGCGAGGGAGAGAAAGGGGTTCTTTATCCGATCACCACGAAGTGCTCTCAGGCTAAACACAGTGGTCATTTCAAATGGCTGGATGGATGTTTATGTGTGTATTTGACTGAAGTTTGCTGTCGGCTGCGCGTTTGCATGTTGAAAGCTTAAATTCCAGGCGGCAGTTTTGAATTTCCTCACAAATATTGTCAGTTTATGTTTATTTATGTGCCATAATCTCCTGCCTGTGGTGAGACACTCAGAGATTCTCCGCATGTGAGTGAAACTCACAGTGAGCGACTGAATACGCTGAATCTCATCCATCTCCCGCTAATCCTAATGTCCCAGAGACACGAGAACCGATAACGACAATATTATTTCAACAAACGCCCCCAATCCCCTCTTAAATTGCTATAAATATCAGTTCCTCTCATTGCGCAGGCCTCTCACGTCTCGCTGTCTGTTCAAATATTCTTTGTAACTGGCCAGTGTGGGTTTCAATGTAGAATCTTCCTTCTGGTGCTGTGCAGTTTTATCTCTCTGATCCACACAACATGCACAGCAGTCTTTTCCCCTGCTAGATTCCCTCACTAGGGTCAAATACGGCAGGCTGAGATGGGATTTGTTGATGCGACTGTCTGAGCCTGGTTGGAATTAATGATCTTGTACAGAGACACACACACAGACATACATCAATCAACACGGACTGTCTGACAGCTGACGGTGTGATTGCGTCGACTGCGCAACTGCACAGGACAGACGGTTCACAGTTCAAATCAGTTGTGTTACTACAGACTCGCCACAGGTGACAGAAGCACACGTACTGTCTAAAGCCCCACTCACAACATGCTGTCAGAAGCTCCACCCAGTGATCAGTCAGGTGCCCCTCCCACAGTATCTGTCATCAGTCTGTCAAAAGCTCTGTCCAGTAACTGTTCAAAAGACCCACGAATTAACCTGTCAAAAACTCCACCCATTTAAACTTTGGAAGCCCCACCCCCCACAGTAATCGATCATAAGACCCACCCAATAATCGGTCCGATTCCCAGCCCATACTAATTCCCACCCACAGTAATCTACTGGTAACCAACACCTTCATCTGTTAGCAGCACCACCCACAGTAATGTGGTATTATTTGTTTTAAATTACATTACATGAACTATTGCCATTGTTTGTTCTGACGGTACATACACGACTGTCACCAAATACACAGAGTACAAACAAGACAAACCAGGCAGAATCCACTGTCTGAATGACCTCTCTCTCTTCACATGTTAGAGATTAGCCAGCTCATGTGCTGCTGTGAAGCTCGACTCTGACTCGCAGCCCCTGCAATCAGGATAAAAGATTAAACAGCATCCATCGCTGTGTGTTCACACTCAGCGGCTGCCGCCGGTCTCGTAAGCAGTGCTAAAGAACTTTTCTTTCTCTCTTTTATGTCTCTCTCTCTGTCTCTTGTTTGGCTGTGAGCTTTTATCTAGACATCTGGGCATTTGGTATTTTCATCAGCCAGAACTCAGCAGATGTTTTGGAGGTGTGTGTCTTGGTCCTAGCTTCACCATGCAGTGTGAAATGCAGAAGAGCCAAAGAAAAATGCACAAATGTGAAATGAGTTACAAACCAAATTTTAATATTTTAGTGTTTTGTTTTAGAGATTTCTTTAAACCCATAACTTAAAGTATAATCACTGGTAATATTTGTAGTATTTATACAGACTGACCTTTTCAATAAAGCAATGAAAATACTGTGTTTATATTATCCATTACACACGTTTTGTTTGTGGCCACATACACTGACAATAAAATCATTAAGTCAACATTACACTGTGCCTTACTCTGCCATTTTGCATTCAGAGAGAAGGAATGAGAGTTTTCAGACAATCCCTGGAGGACAAAGAACAGAAGCAGGCCAATCTCTCTTTCTCATATTGGCTCTAAAGATTTTCCTGTCAGCTAATCTGTTACATGTTCTCATAGTTTTCCTCCGGGGAGCTTTTCTCCTCAGGGAGGTGTGGGGATGGATTCGCACCCTTATCCCAATGAGAAATATTTCCACTCTGAAAGACACAGCACAGATGACATGAATATTACAAAGTCCTGAGAAAGTGCTTTTATATCGTAATGTGTACATGTAAACTCGAGACTTCTGAAGAAGGGCTGTGTCAGAGAGTTTTGGGACGGCAGCTGATGGAGAACGTCGTTACGCTCATTATGTTTTATTCATGCACCTGCTGAGAAGCAGCAGACAGCCATCTGAGAATTTCATTTTTAATGACTACTGATTGATTGCTCTCAATATGATGTAACAGGAAGCCTGTTGGGGTGGCTGTGCGCATGCTACACGCGGATACATGTTTACACATGTATATGTTTACAGTCTCATATACAGTGAGACTCAAATACCTGCGACCACACTGAAATCTGGAAACGTGGGAATTAAGTTTTGAAAAAAGTTAAAAAACGTTTAAACTTATGAACAATAGGAACAATTTCTGATTCTGGAAAATGCCACAGTATTAATAGTATATAAGGTCCGAACAGAGAGAGAGAGAGAGAGAGAGAGAGAGAGAGAGAGAGAGAGAGAGAGAGAGAGAGAGAGAGAGAGAGAGAGAGATTGTGTGAGGTGGATACTGGATTCCATTATAGCTGTCAATTTCACACACGCATGCAAACACACACACACACACACACACCATCTTGGGCTGTGCATACTCAAGGGGAGAAAGTGCAACATGTTCTGCTTCCTGGAGACCGGTGCAAATTTAATACCAGACTGAGCGTTGCTAGAGTCCCAAATATCCCACAATAATGCCACTGCAATTCCCCGTCCAGAATTCCAAAATAAAGGCGTTTATCACAGTTCAACCTCACACCCGCTGAAGAGGTGCAGAAAACACTGATGACAACAGCTGCCGTCGCTCGTAAACACGCGAACACACAGGCGGACAGACAGGACACTATATGAAAACAGCCGACCAATCAGAGAGAGCGAGCTAGAAAAGCAATATCCTTTAGTTTACTTACACCAGTCTGCCACGAAGCCAAGACAAAGAAACCAAGACAAGCAGACAAAGCAAACAGAGCTAGACTGACTGACATTACTGAATTCCTGCCTCCCTTTTATCTTGAATGTTTTATTATATGATAAACACTCTGTGTTTGTGTGTTTCTTCAGTTTGTGTTCCACCTTCTTCATGCATTCTTGAAAAGTGTTATTGTCTTACTGGATTCATCCATCACTGCAAACATTCATGATGAAAACATCTAAGACTGACACTCTGCAATCAACCGAGAGCCTGTAAACATCACGCTTTATGAGACTGTGGACCAGCAGGGCTCAGAGAAACCTCAGTAAACCTCTTATGGCACAGGCTACATGCTGCATTATATCAGTATATTTACCTCATGCTACTGTCTCCTGTTAACCGTCTGCTTGTAAACCTGTGAGAGAACGTTGCTTTTGCGTTGATTGGTGAAATGCTGTTGGGTTGCCCACTGTGACTGGAAAGCAATAATAACTAAACTTGCTAAAATTATACAATTATAAAACTCCAAGTTTGGGTGGAGAAAACATTTCCATGTTATATTAACACAATATATTTAAAATATATCTATATACACAGTATAGTGTATAGTATGTTCTTGTATGTGTGTATATATATATATATATATATATATATATATATATATATATATATATATATAATAAATACTATAATTTAGTTAGGGTTGATTGTTTGATGCCGTTTTAAAAGTACTAAGAATCAGTAATGAATTAATTAACAACCAGAATCGTTAAGTGGAATTTAAATTGGAAGCAGAATCATTAAATTTCTTACGATTTCCATCCCTAATCAGGTTCGTTTGTAGCTCGAACACACACACACAAAAGCTGTGTGGTATGAGACCACACTTTCTGTTTAATTAAAAGAAAATGAAGTGAATTCTAAACTACTACCAAAACGAACGTAAAAACCTTCAGAAAGTTCGTTGGTTAATAAAACACAGAAACTTTTCTCTCATTTGCCAAGATTAAACACACGTCGCCTCGTATACAAATCTGTTGTTTTGTTGTCAGGCTTTAAATAATCACTGTTAATTAAAGGATACATCTCAGCTAACCCGAGACTGGGATTGTTAACGAATACGAAGATTTTATCGTAATCTGTGACTACGGCGAACCCAAAGTTGCACGTAAGCAGATCAAGTATCAGTTTCTTAAAAGAATCCCAAACAAAGCAGCTTACATTTCCCTCATTCTGATCGGAAATGTTGCAGATCCCTTAATGAAATGAAATAAGCTCTGACAATCCTGCCCTGCTCACAAATTCAGTTTGTTTATCACATGACCAGAGGGACTGACCGCAGACGTGACGTCTGATAAGAAGTCTAATCAGGATCCGGTTCGCAGTCGGAATTATGAGAACCCTTGACGAGATGCTGATAAGAGGCTCAACTTTCCAGTGCAGGCTTCAGGTGCAGTGCTTGTTTCTTTCGGTCAAAGATTAAAGCTCTGATTGGATGGATTTTGCTGAATGCAGAGTTATGAAAAGCCTTCAAGAGTGGCTTGACAAATCGAGAAATATCCACTTCCACTAAAACTCCACTTCTTGAGTTCTGTGATTAGCACATTTGGAGTGACGCGGGATGTAACGTTTTTTGCTCTTGATTGGAAGTTTCCTTCCATTGTTAGAATGGCTAATTCATAAAGTTAATTTGATAGCTCATCAAACAATGAAAAACCTCACATCACATTCTCACCCTTGTAATTCTAAAAAAACAAACTTTCATTTAAACACAAAGGAAGATTTTACAGAGCATGACCTGGCTGCTCTTTATCGTACAGTTGAAGTAAATGGGGACCGGTGTTCGCAGACCACAGTAAACGTCACTGGATGTCACATGACCGATCGCCACTGAGGTCATAGCCACTCTTGAATTGCCATATTTTAGTAATGAAATTTTGAATGAATAAAGCTTTCGGCCTGTTTCTCAAACATAGCTACCATATGACTTCAGAGGACCTGGAATGTAACTCTCACAAACTATTTAATGATACTTTAAGGTGTTTTTATCATTGTTTTGGAGCTTGTCAGCACCCATCTTTTCTCAAAACACAGGTTTAGAGCAGCACAAGAGTAAACAATGACAGAATACTTATGTTTGAGTGAGCTGTCTCTTAAAAAAACACTTGACAAATCTCTTGTGATTTTAGTTCCTGGACCTTTAGACTCACACTACTGGCCTGAGGCGTGAGCCTTTAAATTCAACTTACTGTGGTTTAATACAGTGATTTACAGAACAACAAGCTACTTCTCCAAACAAAGTCATTACAAAGACATGAGAAAGGTTTTAGTTCTGCTTCATCCTCTGGTGTTCACTTGTTCTTCTCTGTAGAAAACTTCTCCCCAAGCCTCCATCCACCTGAGACACAATAATCACTCAGCATGGGAAACGCAGTCTCATCGCTAATTAGAACGCACTGTATTTTTAGAAGTGCACCGAATGCATGGCGAATGACAGAAGCACTTGAAACCATCTGCGACAGACGCAAGGCAGCGAGAACGTCTACTACTCCACATTTTACTCAATTTCCTCCTGCGTTTTCCTGCCAGGGAACATCATTTATATGCTGATGGAGTTTCACATCTTGAGTTTAAAATATGAGCTCAGAGGCAGAAAAATCACTGTTGTGTTGTGTGACATCATAAGGACTGGTGTGAGTTCAGTGGTATTAGTGCTTTTGACCTTCTCTCACCTTTGATCTCCTTCTCATTCCTGAACCATCGGACATCAGCGGCAGGTTTACTGCCAGATGTCACACAGGTCAGAGTGATGAAATCTCCCTCCATTGCAGGCTTGGTGAGCCCGTTGATCTCTGGTTTCTTAGGCACACCTAAAGAGAGAGAGAGAAAGGGCGAGCGAGAGAGAGTCACCTAATACTTTATTCTTACCTAAAACATTAATGACTAAAAAGAGCACTTACCAATAAACATTATCTTAAGCCAAAAATATCTACACATAGCGTGATTTTTATATTAATGCAGCAAGTTGCACTGTTGCCTGGCAACTGTAAACAAATAAACTTTGCTTCGTTAAACCCCTTAATGACAAAATACAATCATGTCCTTTAATAGGCTCGCAAATACAGCATATCCACTGCAGTATAAGCGTTACAGCAAAATCTCTCAAAGTGAAACATTTCTCACTGTATAAATTCATCAAACCGGCCAGCTTTAACAGAAACAGCAGGTAAGTGAGAGTTTAATAGAAACAGATTAAGGATCTTTTATTTATCGTCTGCTATCACATATTCCAGTCGTTTACTGTGCCTGGGGTTTAGTCCTTCATTGAGGTTAATTTGAATTGAGACCCTTTACACATAGTGGTTATTTGATCATATTATTGTGGAGTTTAAAAGTAATAGTATATCTTAAATAAAATAGAGGTTAGGACATGAAAAATTCATAAGGCTTAAATATTTTTTCACTTTCTTTATGATTTATCAGACAAACTTTTTCAGACCTTTAAAACTAGCTTTCAAAATGGTTTCTCATCCTGCCTCTCCGGACACTGAACCTCAAACGTCTCCGATGATCTTACGTATTTTTGTCTTTCACATACAAAAGCAATCAGCATTTCAATCCGCTGAAATATGTCGAGCGCACAGGAAATTCTGTGCTAATACATTACTGTGTCATGAGCTTCCCTTTCTGAAGTAGTGGACTTGGACAAAGAAAAATCAATAGGGAACATTAGTCAGGAAAATGAGATATTGGGTTGGCTTTGATTGAAGATAAGATCAGACGTTTGGCATTCAGTTCACAGGCCGTATTGCTCCCCTGAGTATGAGGCCTTAATCACATTCCTAAGAAATAAATCAAAGCAAAAACAACCACAATGTACTATGCATTAAAAAGTCACAGAGTAAATATATCAGTCACTCCAGAGCAGTGTGACCTATAACCTCCACTGGACTGTGTGTGGCTGGCAATAAGTCTACAGAACGGCCAGATACATATCTGTATTTTCTGAGTGATCTTGATATTTACTACAATAATATGGTTTATTTAAAACCACTTTTATAGTATAAAATGCATGAAACAGACCCTCAATTATAACTAGGTGCTATTTGAGCCTAAATACCTCTGTTTTGTAAATGTTTATTTATGGTAAGAAATCGTTAAGAAATCTCCTCATTTTATGTAAATTAGGTTAATTACAGAATACGTCTTCCTCATGATCCACGCTATTCGTTTGGTACAATTAACGTTGCATAGTCACCACCTGCGGAACGCTGAGTTTCTTTCAAAAGAAATGATTGTGTAAATTTTCTGTTGATCACAGCAGCCGTTAACAATATGCTTAACTTAAGAAACAATGTATGTAATTAATAAATAGGCCTTATTTATATTGCGACCTATTATTGCATATTTTTCCTGGATAGTAATTACAGCATGCAAATTAATTGCATCCATTCATGTACTCACAATGAACAAAACATTAATGCAATGCAGGCTTGTTGACAAAGATTGTACAACTGTAATGCGTACGGCAACTAATTAAAATGAGCCTGGCTAATTGGGCTGCTAATGAATGCAGAAATATGGCATTAAGCAACATTTGGGGGCCGTCACTGATGACATTACGTCTGGTGTGTCTGGGACTCGATACAAAGTCTGTTTGACTTTTGATTGACAGAAGTAGGGAAAGTTGATAGAGAGAGAACTAATTAAACTTCTTTCGGTGTCATTTCTCGACACTGTTCTGTGATCATCTGCGTCTTTGTAGAAGGCGACCGGGTGAATCCATTTAATTAAATTCTGATCCCGGCCAAAGTTAGATTTGTGACGCCCCCGTTGCATTCTGAGGTAAAATTCTAATTATCTACCAGGAAAAGGCCAATTTTGCCATTTTCTTTCAAGTTGTTAATGGTTCTGTGTAACTCCTTTAAAAAATCTCATTCTAACCCAATTTAGCCTGACTGCACACGTTCAGTAACAATACAGCAATGTTTATATGGCTAAATGTTTTTATGTCATGTTAGTTTTTTTGTCTGGTTAGGTTTGTAACTAGAACACATACTTAATCATACTGCAAGTAACTGATTCTGACAACAGGACATGAGTGGTATGCTAGATCAGATCAACCCAGATTATATATATACTTCAATATTTATTAGTTTCTGCCTCAGAAGACACGCCCACAGACCGCCCACTGTCTGCTCAATGACCATCTGATGCATATAGCACACAATCCTCCAATGAAAGCATTTGTGAAAATCACAAGCTCCAATCAGATTGCCTGCCTGCAGTGCACAATAGGTTGCACAGGTTTTTACTGGTTCATTTATTAACTAAACCATGTTTTAAAGGTAACCGGCTGATTTGTGATGTGTGCTTTTGAGAAAGAACTTTATATTGGATTTGCTGAATTGCACGCCAAGTTTGTTGCTTTAATTTTCAATGATATGTAGAGTTTAATATGGTTTCTGTGTGTAAATCATTACTTTCTCTTTGGGGTGACAGTAATTCTGATTGTACAATTCTAAAAGCATACCAGAAGTCCACAAAAATGTCTCACAATCTTCTCAGTGTGTTTTTTAATTGTGGTATTCCCACTTCAGATTTACCTGGCCTGAATTGCACCGTTTAGATTGGCTGGTTTAAACCACATTCAGGACTAAATGAAACTACAATGGCTCATGACATGCTAAGAATGAACGAGTCACTGCTAAACAATTTCGTTCATTGTCTGAGCCATCAGAATGAAGGTATAATCCTTTCCCACACACAGAGATGTGAACTGAACTCTTACCCAGGACGGTGAGGAAGGCCTTGGCTGTTTTTACAGGCATAGTGAAGAGAGAGCAGGTGTACAGCCCCTCGTCTGCCAGCGTGACCTCGCTGATGCTGATCGTCAACTCCTGTGATGTGGCTCGGACCAGCTCAATCCGGTTATCCCTCAGCGCTGTAGGAACAAACAATCAAGAGTGCCAGATTAATTACAACACCTTCATTAGCATTTAAGAGCGGAGGATGTGACATTCCCAGAATTCCCAAACCAGTCCGAGTTATTTTTATGCAACGATTGCCCTTCTTGTTCGTCTGCAGATGAAAAGTCAGGCAAGCGAAAAATTGCAACTGTTTTATAATTTTGGGAAAATAATGCAAAATTAATTAACAATGAAATGTATGTGATTTCGTTCCCACACTGTGCTTAAGATGAAGATCAATTGCATTACCGCAGGGAAAAATTATTTTCTTATGGATTTCAGTCAGAGGCCAAATGGAATATGGATCAGGCAGAATTCAAATTCAACATCACTTTAGTCAACGGAGTGTTGGCAACGAGTGTTCATTGATTTTATAAAATCATGCTTGATCTCTTTCTCACACTCATTTTGAACTAAAATGAAAAATACAAAATACATGAAGAATGATCGGCTGGTCGGTATTTATAATGCTTGCAAGTTCTTTACCTGCTTTGGTACGAAAGAAAGTGAAGTTCAAACTTATTATGATTCTAACCTATGTGGCAAAGACGCCTTAGGATGCGATTTTAGTTATGACACCTTTTAGTTACTGTCATTATGCAGAGTTAATGCAAAGGTCAAAGGTTAACGTTCAAGATGGGCATAATTCCTGAAGCATCTTTAACGTATTTTAATGATAATGACCACTCCGGGAGAGAGTGAGCCACGCCGTAAGATATTCGCCAGGCGGCACGGTTTAATCAACGGAGAGACAAGGTCACTTATCCTAACCTTCTGCTTTCCATAAAAATCACTCAGACATTTTTAGCCTCATTGACGCTGCGTAACAACCTGCCGGGATATTCGCAGGTGCGCTTTATGGATCGTTTTTTTTCCCGGGGAGAACAGGAAGATCACGTCCTCGTGGTCAATCATCGCTGTGACCTTTCGCAACTTCGTTAATAAAAAGTTGGTCAATGCCTTGATCGTTAGACTTGTCAAACTACCTGGAAACTTTAAATTGAATATGGCAGTGTCAGGGAACTTTGAAACTGTAGCAAAAAGACGGCTCACAATTTACTTCACTCAAGTTATTGTCTATTAACAAAAATTAACCTACTAAACTGAAGTTATTTAAGAGGCATTTCTTTCTAAATGTATAGCTACCAAACAATATAATTTATTTTTGCCATTACCAAACAGTTGTTATGAGGCATAAAAACAACAAGAATTTTGGTTTGGCTGCATTAAACAGCAACTGAAAATATAAATGCAGACTAATTTTACCATTACTAAAACTAGAAAACACCATAGTTTATGTTTAAACTCAAATGCAGCAAAGGGACACAACTGGTGAATTGTTTATTTCAACTGTCTGACCTAAAACTAACCTGATTCAACTGATTAACTGATTCATATAGTAAAATAAATCAGACATTTTTATTTTGATCATTGCCAACACATTTTGATGTCATGCTGTGCTGTGATGTTTTGGGGATTCTGTCACACTACAATATGTGACAAATGCCTATTAAAATCTCTTTACGGAGATGAATTGAATTATGCCATCACAGCAGGCTGAACTTCCCAGCCAGACTGAAACATACAAACCAATTACGACCTTAAAGAAACTATAAAGGAACCACAAAGTGGAACCAAGCAGAAACACTCCGGGTATTCAAACAAGCATCCCACAAGCTCCCCCACATACCAGTGCTGCTCTCCGGCCTCCGGTGCCTTTAATCAAACACAGGAGCTGATGTTGTGTGTGGAGTGTGTGATTTGTGTGGAGTGTGTGTGGAGTGTGTGATTTTTGTGGAGTATGTGCTTTCACACGCATCTCTCCAGAGGTCTGAGTGCAGATCTCTCTGGACCACAGCATCCCTGAACTAATTCAACATAATGAGCCTCATTACAGTAAGAGAGGCAAGCCAACTGTAATGATAAAGAGAATTGCGGTAGACAGTTTTTTACGCTTGTTCGTCCTCTTCCCCCTATGAAGTGCATTTACGTAATATGATCATGGTACAGAGGCGATATCTACCTCACAACATGTCTAAACCGCCATGTCGCGACAGCTTAAAGCCGTCTACATCGAACAGACATCCAAACTGCCTGTCACCAGCTGGCATATCACAAACTGACTTTGATGTTACAGCAGTTATTTAAAAGTTATAAATGACATAAACATAAAAACTAAAAATACAAACAAACAAGTCCACACACAACACAAATGATTTTATTCAGTCATTCACAGACACACACCTGCGCAGTAACACTCCCACACTTCAGCACCTCTGATATGTGGCTTTACATGAGCTGAGGAGTGGATGCTCTCTGCACTGAATCTAATGCATTACAAGTATTCTGTGGAACGAGAGCTTTTCTGGGCATACACATACATACTGAAGAGACTCCGCTGCATTGTACACACGGTCAAACGACCAGCACTCACTCAGCAAACATCTAGAAGCTTATGTTGCTTATTTCTGGGCGCTGAGCCCAATTCCACAGCACGGATCTGACTACTGAACAGAAGATGATTCAGGAAAAATGCCAGGAACTTCAGTCAGTTCAGGAAATGTCAAACAAACATTCTGTTCCATGTAGAGCAGAAAGGGAGGAATATACATCCACCTCTGACTAAAACTCTTAAAACAGGGAGAACAACTATCACTATCTTCTCCATTATAAACATCTGACGGAAGACAATGCTGATAGACTAAATTAAAGTGATCTTCAGTATCAAGTGATTTACTTTCGTTTTCTTGGTTATGTTGTGCATGATGTTCCATTCTGTATGTAGTACTTTTCACTGTCCAATCATTTTCTGCTGAAAAAAATTGATCTCGCCCCTTTCTGCTGACTCACTATCCCAGTATGTGCCTTCTGTCAAATAAAGTTTCTTCAAATATTTGAGAGATCTCATTAAATATTGGAGGAAAAGACATTCTTATTCTAGAGGGCATTTAATTGGACAGGAATATGTGTAGTGCGAGATGTATCATCATTGTTTTAGTCTGCGTTCCTGCAAGAGAAAGACCCAGTTCACTGTGGGAAATGGATGTGTAGGTCTTTATCCAACTTCCTTCAGTACAACAGGACAGCAGGTCAAGAGGTTGTGTGTTAAACTCACTCACTTTATTGATAATGCTGCAGTCCAGCACAGCCAATCAATAGAGTAAGTGTGAACCTGCAATGATGCTTATTTATTGAAATATAACACGTCTGCTTTGGCTCACCCAGAATGACAATATTAGACATGATGTGTTTTCCCTCCCAAGTAGCATATTGGAAAAGTGACCAAGGTAAACTGATAGACATGCATGTTCGATTTCTCTGAAACATCTGTTCAATTTACACACACTGTTGACTGGGCAGATCTTATAATATTTGTGAGGCTATTCAGATAAAAAACAATTTTTATAGGTTAAATATACAAACAAGCTCTCTTCCTGTACCGAGACATAACATACAGGTTTGACCAAAGATCTTGAAATATAAGAGAAAACAGAAATGTCCTGTGATTAAGAAACTGATCGCGTTGGCAGTAAAATGGTGTCAGATGGCTCTCTGGTGAGTTTCACACTTTCATGAAGTTTTCTGTTGAGTCTCTAAAGTGATAATATTGTTGCTCCAAAACTATTAATTAATGGTGCGTCTACTCAAATTGCTGGGGAAGGTCATTAGAGCTGAAGAGAAATAACGCAAGAATGTCTCCTGTAATTGATAATAAACTCTCATAGAATAACAAGCACAGCAAACAACCTCGTCTCTCATCAAAGAGTCCAGACAGATCAGCCAGACGGTGTTTAAAAGATGACTGGAGTGAAGAGAAAGCATCTCACTATCCTCCTCAGACCTGCAGGAAACTGAGATGCCTTTATCCTAGTGTCACACTGTGAAATCTGTTTCTCTGGAGCTGTTAACCTAAACCTAATCAGCCTATTTATTAGTATTAAGGTTTTGTGGATATTGGAGAACTTTTTTGTTTACAGTAATGTACTATAAAATTGTTACAGTTTACATAAATTAGATTTCATGTTTTGTTGGAAATTTGTTGTTCTTTTTCTCTCTGATGGCTAACAAACTCACAACTTTTTAAAGCAGCATAATTGTATTTACACAGGAATCATAATTGTGGAAAACAATACTGCTTAATAGATTTTTTATTCTGATGCACAATCAAGAGGAGCCAAAACTTCAAAAATCAAAAGCCAATGGCACAGTTTATGGCAACTGCACCTGCAAACTCAAGGACGGAACAAATCTGTTCTGCTCTGAGATAACAAACCCAAATTCTGTTATTTTACTAACAAAAAAACAAGCACAACTGGATTCTGTTGAAAAGCATCAATTTGCTTTCGTTTACCAGAACCAATTGAAATGTTTAAAAACACAGATCTCATAGTGAACTGAAAGTAAATGCCACATGCTACAGACATATATAACCCAGCTGCTTTAGTACTCCAACAAACAACTTATCAACTGTGTTTGTCAGTACATAAGGTAAACAAACAGAAAAGTGGCGCACAGCAGTTCTTCAAAAAAGTATCTCACACATTATCGTGTAAATCCTACAAGAATCATGTTACTTTCTTGGCATTTCTTGGAAAAACTTAGTTAAAACTAAACTACAGTGCTGATAACCATATTTTACTGCAGATTCATGCGGAAGACGTTTGTCCGGGTGTGATAATGACAGAGGAAATTATATGGAGTCTGACGAGCCGTTATCATAAAGTTACACCCATTCTTTCCCCTCATTAACAAATGATGTTGGTTAGAAAAATAGTGCCATCCATTCACCAGTGATTGAACAACCGTCTAATTATCATGTTTAATTATACCATAAATCAGAGCATGATTGATAAATAAGTACCAGCCTCAGAATCACTAATGAGGTCTTTCATTACATCTCACTGTCTCAGATCTCTGTCAGAGGAAATACACTGAGCGCCGCGCCAGCTTCAGCTACAGCCATGATGACACGCTGAACAGGAAACAGGAAGTCAAGAGCAGACGGCCACTTTTCCTCCTCATACATATTCTGGACTGTGTGAGTGACATTTGTCTTGATACTAAATCTTTGAATGGCAGGCCTCACACCGTCAGTCACTACAATCTGCCGGTATCTCACCAGCGGTTGCCATTTATTGTAAACTGCTTTGATAAGAAACTGTCTGCTGTACGTGTCATATTATGTTATATATTTCTATTCTTTTACTAGAAGGATTCTGTATAGATGGAGAACATGACTCATGCTCAGATCTTCCATAACACTTGCATCGTATTTTTGCTGCTTTTATACACGCAAACTATAAACAAATTTTATAAACTAATTTTCCTCCACTAAATGCAGATTGATCATTTTGAAAGACAAACTGATGATGTAACATAAATATCAGCCACCTATATGTGCAGAGCCACTTTGTTTCACTGTGGACACAAAAACATAAAGTAATATAATTGTACAGTTATGTTAAAGTTTAAAGTTATATAAGCTTACTATGCAATTATGTTGTGATGCTTCTTATATATACTTTGCTAGCATCGTTACTATTACAAATATAGGCATTATACAGTATGTGCGTTACACTGTAATTTAAAGTGCTACCCTATTATGCTTCAGTTTTGTGGTGTTGGAAATATGACCACATGAAATCCGAGTAGCTCACTGCCTGTTTTTTTTTGTCTCCCAGTGCCCCTTCTCGAAATAAATTCACAACATTGACCTTCCTGCCTCTGGCTGGTCAGCCCTGCTTCTAAATCTCATCTGACGGGAGTCTTCCCAGTGCCGTCACGTCTCAGTAATTCTCACCGACGTCTCAGCAGCTTCTCCGCAGGGAAAAGCAGCAGGGCTTCTGAGCCCCTGCCAGACCCAACAACAAAATACAAATACTGCCTCTTGCTCTCGCTTTCTCGTTCTCTTTCTGGCATCTCCTCTCTTGTGGTCTGTCATTCCTGCTCCCCTCTTCCTCTGTATCATCTTATGCCAGGATGACATCCCATACAATGCATAATAGTGGACAACATTTTCCTGCTGCCTTAAAAGAACAGGAAAAGGGAAAACAGTATTTATTTTCCCCTGCACAGTAATCCTATACTGTAACCTATATACATTGTATTCACTATTATTTAAAAGCCAGGACACCTGCTAGTTTTTTTATTGCAATTAATTTTTTTCCATGTAAGTGTGGGAATTAGAATGGGAATTAGAAGTGTGGGAGTATAGAAACTGATATGCAGGCACAATTTATATTTGCCTAGAAAACTAATTTTAAGAACTTTAACATCAAAATGTTTATGTTTCCAAGCATTTTACTGTTTAAATTAAAACACATGATTACACCACGTTTTTCAGGACATCACAAGTAGGCTAGTAACATTATCTCCTACTGGAA
This sequence comes from Chromobotia macracanthus, assembly GCA_036877525.1. Taxonomy (NCBI): domain Eukaryota; kingdom Metazoa; phylum Chordata; class Actinopteri; order Cypriniformes; family Botiidae; genus Chromobotia; species Chromobotia macracanthus. The sequence goes on along the minus strand of JAZGTH010000072.1, from coordinate 4,967,381 downwards.
AACGCAGACCGGTAATATCGCATGTTAAATCGCGTGACCTTGCGTTCTGAATTCGTGCCAATGCATCTTTCTGAAAATGACCAGCTAATAGTTTATATTAAATCAATTTCCCACAGGGTGCTGGAGATTGCGGCTATTATTGCTGCAGTAAATTACGTTAGCATTGCTGAACTAGCACTTAGCATTGCTTAATGGTGATTTGTATTCTATGCGCGTTAAGTGCCGCAGCGCGACGCTGCGAACATCTCCCCAGCCGAACGCGCCTGCCAAACAGCCGAGCTGTAATGTTGTTACACGCGCTATCCATCAACGAGCACACGCTCCGTACACGTAGACGCCTGACCTCAAACACACCCAACACGCGTCTGCACCGAGCCGCTGCAGCCAGAGACGACAGCAGGTGCGCCGGCTGATGCCTCACAAGGTTGAGTCGTGCTGGCAGGGGAATTTATTGCACCATTGGCTATAGTGATGGGGTGTCACGGTGGGATTTGGGTGTCATTCAGAGAGCAGGCTTTGTTAGAGCTTTTTCAGGATTGCCTTGAGAAGACAAGCAAAACACTGCGCCTCGGGTCATAAAATCTGACAGTACATCGGCCCATTAGGATCTGGAGATATTCCGTCTGTGTCTCCGCTGCTGTTTTGAGCTGTTGTTTCCCTAGAGATGGAGGATTCAGTGCATTAGGGAGCGAAATATGACATGCGCCACAAGTTTTGAGACTTCTAAGAGTTTGCTTTTTAAAATCACATTTCATATATCGGGGGAGCTCAGAGTAATACTTAGTTTTTCAGACCACTGCGCTTTTCTGTCTGAACGAGGCTTAAATAACGTGTTTGATGTTTAGTTGCAGCGCCTCTGTGCTGTTCGTGAAGCGCTCTGATCCCGAGTTAACGGCGCCTGTCTTCCCTACCGGGCATGCTTAGTTAACCACAGGGCCGCATTTTCCAAACATGAGGACGAGGTGAAGAGTTTAACTCTTATTAATAGAGCCGAGCAAGGCAGAGAGCAGATGGCTATTGTACGCTACCGCTGGATTATGCCGTCAATAAATTATGTTTGCCATTAGATCCGTTGCCATGGTGTTCATTTTCCTCACCTCGGAGTTAAGCTGTGGATTAAATCTTACATAGTGGATCAATATTGTCACGCCTCTATCTTGCTATGTCTTAATATAGTTGACAGAATATTAAACATCTTAATTTCTTGTAACTACTGTATGTACTGTACACTTTATCTCCTTGTATCCACTGTACACATTTGCTTTAAAGTATTTTAAACGTTTTTCTACATCTTCCATTTCACATGAAAATTTAAATGACAGAAATCACTATGATATTATTAAGATGTCAAAAGCCAAAACCAAAAGTCCTAGCAACATTAATTTTGTAAAAGGTTACAGAGTTTAAAAGGTACTGTGTGACAGCCGTGACCCGGGTGCTTAAACACGACAGAGGAAAGTCTTTTTTTTGGCATGTATAATTAAAATGTTTGTTGTACTGCTGCTCTGCATCCAGGCTGTCCACACAGAGTCAGGCAGGTCAGCACAGATGGGCAGGAAGACTTTCAGGCCCCTCAGGAGCAGATGAAGAGCGTGAAACTTCTGCTGTGGTAGTTAAATCAGGAGGCTGATGGCCTGCTGTTTTTGATCACCCTAAAAAAACACATCGCACATCCTCTTTTATTAGACAGAAGGAAGCCCAAAAGTATACATCTCCTTTAACACAGACCCTGTGACATCACACCTGACCTTTAAAATCATCATAATGCAGAAATAAAAGAGGTTGCAAATTCTATTTTGTGACGTATTTTAAGGCAAAGAGGATGGACAAGGTTGCACAGGAGAACAAAGCATTTGATTTCTTTGAAATAACAGCATTGATTAACGGTCTATACAATCTATAACTTGTATTTAAAAAAGTACGTAGAGCGCATTTAAATTTTATACAGAGTCTATCCAATCACATCTACTGATCCCCTGCTTTTAATCCAATGAGTGGACACCATTCTGGCTTCACATTCTTTTCTGTTAGATTGGCATAAAATGGAGGCTGCAAAAATGGAATGTAGGAAAGTCATTCCTGAATTGCAACTTTTCTCCAAGTGTAAAAAAGCCAAAACTAACTTGCCAGGACTATATTTGCCTTGGGGATTGAGAGAGACAGAGATTTCCCAGCAGTGTGCGCTGCCTATATGGAGCCGGGGCCGGGCGTCTGAGCTGTGTTCAGCCAGAGCTCAGAGTTAATGAGGAGCTGTCGGTAAGCGTGTCTACTGCACAGCCATACAACACTGTCAGAAAGTCAAGGAGACAGGAAAGGAAGCGCCTATTGCCATGACATTATGCTAATACAAATCCTTATTACTCAAACCTGTGATACACCTGAAACTCTATAGGATCGGTACAGTAAGAGCCGCACTGTCCGTTTAGCTGACGGTTACAAAAAGAGAAGCGAAGGAGAAAAGAAAGTTTCTCTCCTTGTCTTTTGTCCTTTAAGCATTGACATGAAACAGGTGGGGGGCCACCATAAAACGGCCCTTTAATTTGTTCATTTATCTTTCTTTTTCAGTCTTTCTGGAGAACAGGGCCGACTGTTTTACAGCCCTGGGTGAGCGCAGAGCTTATTTGGTACACTGGGAGATTTATAACAAGACTAATGCCGGCGAATTCCACAAAGAAGAGCCTACGTCTTTTCAAAACCGCTATAAAGTTGAAAACTTATGCATTAAAACCCTGCTATTGCTATACACACAAAGCTGCTCATGGCAACAAAAAAAATCACAGTTGCTGGAATAAAGCAAGAAAGTCCAGTTTTTCCAAAGTTTCCAAAGTTTCCAACTCTGTTCAGGCACAGCAAATTTTAAATGCATCAAATGCTTGACTAATAGATTTGTGCACAGGATTCGGAGCAGTAAAGTGAGAATGATACAGCTGAATAAGATATTAGCTTTCTGAAGAGTTTCATATTCAGACGGGCTGGTTTGTGATTACATTCGAGCAGTGGCTTGACCGTACCTCTCACTGCTCATCCATAACTCAAATTCCAATGGTCCAGTTGTGAGAAATATACCATGAAATATTTCAATAAATCTGCCATGATTCGCCGAGGGGAGAAACTTGTGAAGGCACAAAACAGCCAAACTTCAAATCTCCAAATGCATCTGAGAGTAAAACCTCCTCGCCGAGAGTGAAGGAAAGCAGCGGCGTGATACAGAAGACGTTCTTATCAAAACCTTCGTAAACACAGAGTCACGTTAAGCTTAATGCGCGTTTTTCATAACAGTCAAGTGTGCAAACAAGACAGGAAACAAGCTGGGTGTTTCTCAGTTCAGAAAAAGCATTTCTGCTAAGACAGAGTTACAGACTTCTTGGAAAAACAGTTGTGTAGTCTGGTTGCTTTGGCTTTCCTGGCATGGATCAGTTGACGTGGATACCTGGATCACATGGGTCACAATCGGGTCCCATGAATCAGATCTTTAATCACACCTGAAGTCTGACATATGAAGGACATCTAAAGATCAGCTGCAGTGTGAGGTGTTCAGTAATCATTAGTTAACACTGACGCTTCTGTTCAAAGCAACTTACAGTACATTCAAGTTATACATTTTGTAAGTACATGTGCTTCCCTGGGAATTGAACCAGGGGATGTTTAGGGTATGATGTTGAACGCTCAGCTGAAACCAATGACCAGCATTATGACATACTGTGTGAGTCCTTGTTACCTTACAGACAAAACCATCTGTGTCCACTTCAAGCAGAAAAGAAAATCACATGGCTGAGCAGATGATGACACAATTGTCATGTTTGGTTGATCTGAAGTGGTCATTTAAAGCATGCCGAGGGCCTCTGTTCACATTACAGGACACCAGAACAGAAATCACTCCAAATACACAACTGCTGAGGTGTTGAAACTGTTGTGCTGCACTGTAATAAAAGTTGCAGGAGTTTAATGATGTCTGACTGCTACAGTAACTCCAGGAAATTGTGCAATAGCTGCTGACTGTTAAAATCTCTGCAGATTCACTTAAAAGACACAGAGAGCAGAACCGTTAAACTGCTGCTTTACGTTAATTAATACAGTAAATCGTTAATATGACAATAGCAATAGTGTGTTAATCTGACTTATTTCTGATTTAATCTTATTTGCATCTGAAAGATGCATACAGTAAATACAGCTATACTTGCAGAAGGATGTATGTTTTCTAAGTACACACAATGTTTTTAATGAATTTGCTACATGTCTTGAAGACCAGCATTCACAGAGCCATCACAACTGCAGATTGTATAGTGCTGAAAAACCTGTGTTTTGGAAAACAGAGCATTTTCATCTGCTCATGCATGTAGAAAACTGAGAAATTACATGCCACTCAAAGAGACCACACTTACAGAAACAAGCAATTGTTTCTTGAAAAACAATGTTGTATGAATACAGAGCAAAAAGAGGCCGTGAGAGAGTGAGAGCTGAAGTTGAATCACTCGGAATTCATGAATGCCGAACCTGCCCATGAAGAGCTTGCAGGAGTCTGTAAACAAATCACACATCTCTTCTACACACAATGAGTATTAAACGTGCGCTATAATGGCTAATATCTCATGCAATTTCAATACATTATTCATACAAATGTTTAACCCATGGAAAATTATTCATAAAATGTTGAACCTTTCAGATGAAAGACGGTAATAAAAATGCCTGCAGTAACACACATAGATACACACACCGCTGGTGTGCTGTTTACTGTTCTACCACTTTAACAGTGTGAAGATTTGATGCACTGGGATATATATGGTACACAAATGACAATTATCTGTAATCCACAGAGTTTTTCTTTTAAAGGCGTCTAAACACACGTTTGCACTACGAGCCGCTATTGCAGTTGGTACGTTTCTGAATGATGTGACACTTACTGTGCACTTAAATCATCCACCTTTTTCAGTAAACATCATAACATTCCTAACAAACAGAAGGTATACTGCAAAAAGAAAGAGAAACATGAAAAGAAAGAGTAGCTTGCAAGAAAAAAAGAACAGAACCAACCGAACAAAAAAAGAGCCAACAAACAGAACAAAATCTACTAAACCAGGTTGTTTAACTCTCATGAGGATATGGCAACTGTGCATATGTAATTATTTGCATAATCCGTATTTTATGCGCTTAAGCTTTGTAAGAAAAAGAAACACACACAGAACTGTCTTTGTATCATCCAGCAGAACTTCTCATCCAGGGTTGCCATGGCCACAGGTCGACATCACAGTCCTGAGCAGAGAGCCTCATGGGTAATTAGTCACATAGGTAGAGTACTGAAGCCAGGAGTCAGTCTGCTCTGGGGATTCTGGTCTTGTGATGTGCTACCTCTGACAGAGATGGAAAGGCAAACACTGTTCTGTGCTTTCATTTTGTTATTCCTCTCCTCTGTTTTCCCTCTCTCATGCAGCTTTGAAGGTCAGTCACACTCACATGACCCAGACTCATCAGGTCAGTGTAACACGGGCCAGACTGTAATAGACTGTATTATAGACTGTTATAGAATTACAGAATTATAGACTGTAATAGTCTATAATTCTCATTTTCTATATTCAGAAGACCTGCACCACCAAAATGCAGGATCCCTGGAACGTTCAGTAAACAAATTCATGGATATTTGGAAAACAGGAAGTGTAATGTAGTGAAGAAACTATCAGGTCACTGTAAACCAGTCTATTCCAATAAAAACAAAACACTGCATGCTACTTCAAGTGTCTTTAAGAAACAGTTTACCCCCAAAAATGAACTTCCATCACTATTTACTCAACCATGTGCTTTTCATGGCTGTCTTTCCTTCTCAGAACACAGAAACAGAATTTTTAATAATGTACTGATTGCTCTTTTTCATGCAATTTCACTGAATCGGGACCAGAGATTTTCAAACTTTAAACAAGATTTAAAAGCACCATAAAAAACTTGTACAAAGTAGGATTATGACAGCTTGGGGTGTCCTGCCTCTCACAACTGCATTCACAAGAGTTCTTGATAGAAGCAGAACTGTCAGATTCATAACTTTAAAACTTTAATTTCATGATCTGCTCAAACTTGTACCAAACCTCCACTATCTTTACTTCCCTGCTCAAGACGAGGATACCATGCCCTCATTCAGTGGTCACTTATTTTCTGCACATCACATTGAAACACTGCATGTAAACAGCTGTTTTCAGTCCTCACACACATCTCCACAGGCAATAAAAAACAGATGACTAAAGAAAACATCCCACAGCTCAATGTATCACTGATTTAATGAGGAATCATCAGCGATTCATCATGAGGGGGGTGCTAAACACGAGCGCCCACTTCTGCTTGTTTACGACGAGAGCCGCACACATTAAATCTAGACAGGCACGTTCCAGGAGAAAATAACACAAATGATTCAACGGTGCTAACGCAGTTGATAACAAATGCTTCTGCTAACCTCTGCAATTATTTTTTCAATATCGTGCTCTGTTGAGCATTTTTAATGAACGCATAACAGAAGCAATTAGGTGTGTGATGGCATTTTCCTTTTTAAGGAGCTAATTAAAGCTTGACTGTAGATGGTAACCTGCCCTGAATCAGGTGAATGACAGATGCTTACACAGACAACAACACATTACACTGATTACAGGAAAACAATAAAAATACAAGAAACACAATTCCTAAAGCAGGGAGCAGAGAGGAGAAAATGCACCACATCTTTGCTGTGTTCATTATTTTACCTATAAAATTACATTTTGATGCATAAAACAATCGTGAAATGTAATTTAAACAGAATAATGGAGGGTAATGTGAGAGGATATTGGTTGCAGAAAAGAGCCAATCATGTTGCTGTATTTTACAAACAAGGTTCGATTATTAAAGGGTAATTCGGAGTATTTGATTTCACAGAGATTCCCCTCTGTGATGGTATGGGGGTGAAAATATCTCAAAGATGTGAAACTGGGGACACAGTGTTTTCATGAATTCATTATATATTGAGTCTATCAAAACGCAATGACTAAAAAGACGATGTAATAGCAGTGTAATCTGTGGACATCTGTTAGGTGATGCATTTGCTTTGATTTTAAAAACGGAGCTCATAAGCTCAGCGCTCATTAGCATCTGGCATCATAAACATTCCCAAGTTTCTGACTGATGGAATCAGGGCAAAATCATGTACTTTTGGGGTGGATTCATTTGAAATTCAAACAATCTTTGTGTGGGTACAGAAGCACTGCAGAGAGACGTCAAAAATAATTTTGCTCCGAGCAAGAATTTTATACGTGAAACCTTCCAACATCACACTTTCAAAATGGAGGCAAATTTTTCAAATAACCTGTAATAAAGCTATGTCACTGCAAATGGCTATTTAGGCTGCTCATAAAATGTATCTCTCAAAGCAGCCTCTATTAGACACAGAGTGCAGGCAGAGCTAAGCTAGAATCAATAGTGCCTCGCACAACAGAGTAGAGAAGAGAGCGATTCAATAACACTGGCACATGACTGGCACCATTTTTTATTCTGCATGAATTCTGCAGAGTCTTCGTTCCACATTGATTGGTGGAAAGATCATGTATACCCATATACACAACAGGGTTATCTTTTTTTAAATTCTACCATAATTTCCTTTTTTGTTGCCTAAATTGCTGCAAATAAAGTTCATACAAACTGTATTTTTTGGAAGTTGGATTTTTTTTATTTAGTTTAATTCAGTAGTCTATTAGTTAAATTTTTCATCTTTAATAACATAAGACAAACTGCACCATCAGTCTCTGATGACAAAACACCATGATTACTGTGAAACAGGAAGTGGACTTCGCTTCTCTCGTCGTTCTCCAGCAAAGGTCTCTGTTCTTTCTGAACATATTTCTGTTATTTCTGAACATGACTGAAGGGGTGGAACAGCCTCTGCTCTCTTTGAGAGTCCATGACTGTCACCTTTCATAAGCTTTAACAACAAACCTCTTCTGATATACCTTCTTCATCAGCTTCATCTTCATGAGTCTCCACTCAATTCCAGACTCCATCTTTTTAAACACAGCTGTCAGCTGTTAAACGTGGGCCTCACATGCTCTCGCTTTTGACCGGAGCCCAAAGCTATAGGTACTTGTGTTATCATACAGCGTCATCTGCCACCTGAAACACAGGCACACACTCTGAAAAACATTATAAATTCCATCACCTTGCTACCGTTTCTGCTTCACACACTATAACATTTGGATGTCACGAAAGTGCGTATCTCATTTTCTCTCTCTCTCTGCTGGGATAATGGAAAAGACCGGAAAACTTTTCATTATCTTCCTCTGTGTGTCAGACACAGCACTCAAACACAAACACACAATCTTCTGGTCTCGCCCGTAACATTGGTATTTGACATTCAGGTAATACACAAGAAAAAGATTCTTTCCGGAGTTTTTTCTCCTGAGACAATATGCCAGAAAAGATATGCCTCTGTCTCTTTTTTTTCATTTTTGGTTTGGGAAACCTCGACTCAATATTTGCAGGTGCGCTAATCCCAAAACACTAACGCTGTGCGAGAAAGGACTGAGCATGCAGGGAGACGACATCTGTAGTTCAACAGAAATGGAAAACTTTTTCAATTTTTACTCATCCTGGTGTAGTTCTGAAGCTGTACGACTTTCTTCTGGAAACACAAAAGGAGGATTGTGCAGAATTGTACTACTTGCTAAATAAAGTGGTCCTTAAATGTTACATCTCAAGTCATGCAAAAGCTTTGTGTGTGAAAACATCAAAATTTAAGTCAGAATTCACATAAAATCTGCCTTAGTTGTTTTTGTCAGGTTTATGAGAGAAGCAGTGATGTCTGATAATTTTGAGTCAGATCTTTTTAATAAACTGGTTGATCAAATTGTAATTTTTTAAAAAATGGATTGAAACTTGTTGGTGTTTTAGGCTTCATCTCACTGGGAATTGCAGCACTTTGTCTCTTAAAACAAAAAAGATTTCTGAACGTTTTGCAGAAATGTAAGCACAGTCACAGTCATGTTCACAGTCATGTTCTGTGATTACAAGCAGTACAATTCTTCAAAACCCTCCTTTAATGTTCCACTGTTCTGTGAAAATGTTCTCCATCCCATGACCTCATGAAGAAGAGCAGTTCAACAGATGAGTGGTGTGAAGATTGTGCAGAACAACAACCCAAACAATCCATCCCTAAATGAAAATGACCGTGTTTCAACTCAACTAAAAACTGCTATAAGACTCAGGCGGAGAGCTGTAGCTCAAAACAGCGACACACAACCATGATAAAAGTACCTGCATAAATTCCCACGCTGTTTCTTCAGGCAGTTATGGGCTGAGATGATTCACAGGCAGTCACAGTAAACTAATACAATGCAAGCCGAGTTATTATCTGATCAGATTTAAGGTGGGTCTGCTGAACACACAGATGCCTGTGTTTCTTCTGGGTAAATAGAGTGTGGAGGACGTTTCAATTGTTTAAATAGTATAATGTTAAACAGCAACTTCTGCTTTGTTTGAGCCATTGTTCATTTACAGGAATAAATGCAAATGTATATTTCTCATTAGAATTAAAACAGTGTACTGTAGTTGTCACAGCATATGTGACACCCCCAAATGAGACCCAGCCTTCATTATACATTAGACCCTTGCCTGTATGTATGTCAGTGTGGTTTTACTCTGTTCACTTGTTTAACCAATAGATGAAATGATAATATGAGTATAAATGATATAATGAAATGATGCTGGTACTGGAATTACAGTTTCTATCATAGAATTCAAAATGTTTTTTATTAGGAAATCCATCACTGTTATACAACATGTGCACAAAATACTTCAGAAAGAAAAACGTCTGTAGAGCTATATAAACATTTAACAGTTGACTTTCTTCTTTTTTTAAGTACAGAATCAATGGTTTTATGGTGCTGCACAAACACAAAATATGAGAGAACTTAGAAGGCATTGTATTTAACTTCACAGCCCACTAATTGGCTTAGAGGAAAGAGAAATCATTTCTGCTGCTTTCTGAAACGACAGAACTTCTCTTCATGAGATCAGAGTAAATAAACTCCACACAGGAGGCTCAACACAGCTGAAATGCAACGACTGAAGCAATACACTCCCGTTTAACAGCATCTAAATGGCTTCGTCTGTGGACAAGGAATGTTAAGAGGACTTTTCTGCATGCTTCAGCTCTTCTGCTAAGCAGAGCCTCTTGCCAAACTGTGTCATCGTTACTGTTAGATTAGACGAGGAAATGGACTAATTATGAATTGTAAGTAGCAACATCAGTTTCGGCACATGGTGACACTGACACTGATTACCTCAGCAAAAGAGTTTTTTCCCTCCAATTCAATTCCTTCTTAAACTATGACGAACATAACTGGTTAATGTCCATCTTGGGGACAGTGAGGCCCCGGGGCCTCAGTTATTCAGTGATGCCCAAACCCTCTAAGAGACAAAAGAAGCTGAACAGCAGCATCTAGAAGCCCGGGGCCTCTCAGTGCCTAGAGTGCCAGCTGACTCTTACAAGTTTTAGTCAAGCAACATTACCCTGCCAAAAAACACCTCTCTCAAATCTTTTACAGCTAAATTGCCTCTAAAGTAAGCTCTTATAGTAGTGCATGGGGTCTGCTGCAAGGGCCGGCTGGGGGCCGGCTCCAAAGATGTGTGCTCAGGGGCCTCTTAGGACCATGATTCAGCTCTGCTGCTTCTACTGTGAGTGAGATAGGAACTACCACTATAGAAAAAAATACTCTTCAAAAATCTAATAGAACGGGAAGGCAATCATAATGCACTGGCATGTCAGCTCAGCAGAGCAATATAGAGAAACAGATAGAGAGAGGGAGAGAGAAACAGAGGAAGAAAAATGTTTTGACAAGAGCCTGAAGAAATGAGCCATTCAGCTGATTGGAATTGTTTTAAATCATGACCAAAAGTCTCCATTCCAGCATGTCAAAGTAAAAGCACTTTCCTGTACGTTTATCCAATCCTGTCTGTACACTGAAAATAAGTCATGACTAGTCAGAGATACCAAGTAGTTTACGTGAATCTTATATATTCAACAGCCTTGCACATTTGCAAAGATGTGAACTGTTAAAATTAGTCCTGCACCTTTAAGACCCCCAAGCATTTCATTGTATTCCATTTAAGAACACAGAACCTCATTTTACGTGAACGCGTCCAGTCAGATCAGGTGATCCAGAAACCTGCATAATTATACTCCATTATTAGTCCACACAACCCACCGACTACACAATTTTGAAACGAAGTTTTGCACATTAATAATGGCAGACAGTTTAATGTGACAGGAAGCAACGGTTAAAAGCTAGCAGCCTCCAAACTCTTCCCCACAACCCTCCTTCAGAACTGACAACACCAATGAGCACTGCTGAATGCTGATGACTTAATAAGCAGGCAGGAGAAAGGGTGAATGTTGTCTGCATGTGTGTGCGTGTTTTGGGAGAGTATTTTTGAACAGATTCATGCTAGTTTAGGCTCTCGCTCCTGAAGAACAGGTTGTGACAGCCTGGCACACACTGGAGGAAAATAATGAATTCCAGAAATTTCTCTCTGTTTGCCTGAGTCTGTCTCACAGTGATGCTATGAGATGACGGGTCACTTCACTAATAAGCTAACTGTGACTCGGGCCGGCGTAACGAGTCGTTCCACACAATCATTTTTCATATACAGAAAGTGGCTGTACTTCAAAGTTTTAAAGAGACAGTATCCTTCATTCGTGTTATTTATAACTAAATTAGTATTTCGGATTTATATTAACAACTTCTCAACCTCTTCAATAAACCTTTCTCTGAATTTATGAATCATTTTTAAACTGATTTATTCACACGAACCAACTGAAGGACTCACTAAAAAATGAGTCAAACTTTCTGTATATGACAGACAAAATGTTTTAGAAGAATCTGGTTGATTATTTCATCTGCCTACAAATTTGCTTGTGCAATACAAAGTAACATAAAAGACATCAAAAAGGGACAATTTTGTCACAATGAGAGTTGTTGAAAAAATGAGTTGAGATAAAGCTATTGTTTAGAAAACAGCTGAGCTTTTGTCAAGCTACTGAAAAACGTAGTTATAGTAAGTTACTAGTATCACTACTAGTACTACTAACTTAACTATTCCAAATCACTAGTCTATAAATAGTACATCTCAATCTTTTATTGTTGTACATTTTTATGAAATTGCCCTTGTAAATCAAAACCTTTTAGATCAGTTACAGATACTAAAAGAATAATCAAAACAATATGATTCTTCAATTTCAACACATCACGCAATGCTAAATGCCTCTGGCTATGATCGTATTTCTGTTGTCACCAGACTGCACCCAGTGAACTCAGACAGCCACTTTTCTTCCATTGATCTGCGCGTCCAACTGTGGAAAAAAAACTGAGACAAACACCTCGAACGCACCAGCCAATCATGTCCCTCCTTTACCAATGGGCAAATCACATTTACAAGTTTGTTACGACCTTTGATTGGTCAAGGGAGGGAACGTAATTAGAGTCAAGCATTATTTCTGTAAGTCACTATATAATTTTCTGCACTTTAATATCGCAGCTACAGATGGGAATGACGAGGCAGATAAGGTCCGTTTAAATAAACGTGCGGACACATATTCGCACATGGTTAATGGGTATTCTGTGCATTATTTCTGTGTAATATGCCATAACGCTCATTCTAAATGAGCTAATTTGTTGGTCTGGTGAGCACACGAATCCCGTTACGAGTGGTCAGGCCGCGCAGACTCAAAGGTGAAAGGAATTGTGGGTATCGACATGCTTTCAGCCTGCAGAAATATTGAGCAGTGGAAAACTGCTGAGGCTCTTGAGAGAACTATAAAGATAGCTGCACTCGATGTGAGCAGTTAAATGTTGAATTAAACAGTCAATCAATTTCAGGGTGAATAAGACACGGTAAAAGCGTGTGTGAGCGAGTGAGCAAGCGAGAAAGAGAGAGGTTGGGGGTTCGCATCAACACGAGTCAGACTGAAAAATAAATGAGGTCTCGGCTCATAATAAACCCATATTTGTAATAAACAGATGCTGTAGAGCCATAAAATTGTCTTTTTAAATGGAGAGGGATTTGGCTGATGACGCACCATTACACACAGTGTTAGTGCCTGACAGGGCCAGGAAAGGCCAGATAGACAGATGAAGAGAGATGACACGCTTGTTCTCCATCACACCCTCCTGCTACCCGTTTCTTCAGGACTCTCCCTCTGGAATGAAGGTATTTCATGAGACGAGCTCATTTTATTCAGAGGAAGAAAGATGGAAGACAAAAAGAGAACTACAAAAAATAAAAATATTCAAAATATGCATCGAGCTGTGTAATACCACAAATCACAAAACAATGTCACAACCGAAAGACAATGCTGTAAGGCTAACATTACACTAATGTTAACAACTGACACGCTTAAAAAACTGTTTTTAATGAGAACTTCTGTCTTGCTTTCTTTAACAGCAGATGAATTCACCTAATTAAACAAAAGACTTTTGTGTTGTTCTACTGGTACATTTTAGCATTTGTGTTTCTCTTGTTTGTGCTTGAAAAAGTGAACAAAGTTTTAATCTGTTTTTATTCATTTCACTAACCGAATAAAACTATTACATTTTAACATCGCTATAAAAATCCAGCTAAAATCTCCAGTAGCTGGTTTTACATGATTTATATCTGGTCTGAGCTGGTTTATGTGGCTGATCAGGGTCATGTCTGCATTGTTCTGCAAAACTCCTGCGAGATTTGTGTTTGCAGCTACAAAGCTCAGAGTTAAGGGTAGGTGTAGTGACTGAGTTACTGCAGAACTCCAAATAAATATGGTGTATGAATATTGCATATCGTTTTTGTGTGGCTTTTCACACAACCCGGATTAGCAGCACTACCAAACCTCCTTAGCTAAACCACCAGAGACCTGATCAGGCTGATTACAAATATACCTTGACCTGATTAACAAGCTAAACCACTAAACTATGTCCTTGTTTATTCCAGCAGGCATTCAGCACTGCAGCACACACTCAAACACATGTGTCTTATATCTACACACGCAATTACAAACGAGATGTGCGACAAAGTCGCACACATACACACATCAAGCAATTAAAAATACTAAGCAGAAACACAAAGACAGACAGGAGAAATGCTATCAGCAATAATCATATGCACCCGCAACCAGAGAATAATGCAGCACCTGTGGACGCAAAGAGAATATGCCTGCTCATTTTCTTCCACCACATCTGTAGTGGGATCAGAGGAGGAGGGGCCAGTCGAGGACTCAGGGTCCACAATCACACACTCTTTACTCTAGTAATTACGTCTCTATCTCAAGGGCACCGTGTCCTCCACATCACTTCAGAGTCAGGCAGAAGTGCGGAGCAACACGCCGCCTTGCACGCACTGAACAAACGCGAACTGTTGAGGTACTTCAGCGATTAGTCTGAGTGGCATTTGTTGAGAACGCACACCTGCACCTGTGCATGCGCTCAACGGACTTCACTGGCAGATGATGAAAAACAGCAGCTGTAAATATTTCCCACAATCCCCCTCTGGCCGAGCACAAAACGTCTGCAATCTCCCTCTCTCCCTTCCCTCATTTTCACTTTCCTCAAGGCTACAAAACTATCCAAAACCTGTAAAAAGCCACACAATAGAACACACGCTTCACACACACTCACATCCCCGTCATTGTGTGACATGAGGGAGGGACAAAACTGCTGGGCAACAGCCCAACTTTCAAACAGGGCCAGAGGCTGGCACATTTTTCAGACAGGCCTTCAACATTCATTATAAAAACTGAGAACAATAAAACAAATGAATGAGCACAGCAGATTGCACAGCTTCAGAAAATATACTGTAAATACACTGAATTAAATACCATGTAAATATAAAGGGCAAACTGCTGTTGCTATGACCTTACCAATTTATATTGGGTCTTTAAATTGTTCCAAATCGCCCTTTATATTTACATGGTTTTGAATTGTTTAACATTATGTGCTTCATCTTACAGTGTTACCAAATATTTTACCAAATGTCCATGAGAACAAACAGCTAAACTAAAACAAACACTCCATGCATGAAAACTCATGACACATAGAATATATACTCTTAAAACGCCAAACACACACCTCAAAACCTCGTATCTGAAACTAATATGAGGTATTTTGCAGCAGGAGGCTTTTTATGTCACTTCCTGTTTCAATGGACTGTGCAAACAGTGACTGATTGTTGTACAGTGACACAAATGACATTGTGAAGTGTTAAAACAGGAATTTTAAGTACACAAAAAAACAACTCTGGTTATTTTTCAGCATTATTACTAGATCTAGAGTCATTTTTACAGAGCTGATAAGGTTCAACACAGAAAGACAACAGCAATGGTTTTAAAGTAACAATTACGTGTGTGAGTGAGAGATTGATGTTTTCTATCAGGACTGTGATCAGATAGACTGACAACCTGCGAGTATAAACTCCTCAACCACAACCACAAACTACAGCCTGCACAAACACTTCCTCCTGCTTCAGCTGGATCACACCCGGCTCCAAATCAAATTACAGCACATCAGCGGCAGGCGGATTTCACAGCCTCCTGTTAGCGCATCCTCTGCTTTGCTCCTATTACGCTGTTTACCAAATGTGCAAGTTTTCATTGGGATCTTAAGCTTGTGGTGTTAATGATTAAGCCCTCGCTCTGACATTTGAAACGGTTTGTCCTGACACTTTGGTGTGGTCGATTGGTTCGGCCTCCGCACACCTGTGAATGTACTGCAGTAAACAACCTCCTCTCACACAGAAAAACACACATGAACCTTTCTACAGGTGCCACTACACCAGGTGTGTAACAAACTTTCTGTACTTCATTACTGAAGTGTCTTCTCTTTTCCTATCACAGCTTAAAGTCACTATGAAACCAAAATGTACTATTCTTATTTTTTAGTGTATATTATACATTAATTATCTGTGCTCTACATTTGTTTTAATTCATGTGCCCTCATAATCTTTATACAAAAACGTCTGATGATGTATGTCTGTGTTTGAGGGTGGGGTTTTATTGACTATCCAATGGCCAATCAATTCCTGAGGAACACAAGTCCTGTCTCATTTAAGAAACCACTTTACCTTTATATGTTACCATAGGGGAGACAGTCACAACTTTAGTTTCATGGTGACTTCAGAAACCACTATGAATAGCCCTTTCTTAAGTGGCACCCAACTCAACCAAGAGCAAAAGTTTGGGGGTGGGACAATCTGTTAATACAACTAATGGCAGGGGGAGTGGTCAGAAAAGCTGAAAACATTCATCATTTTTGCATCTCCATTTGGTGACACTAGGTATACAAACAACTCAGACACTTTAAAGATGAATACTTCTCCCCTGTCTCTTATGTTTTAGGTTAGGTACTTTTAATTGAGTAAAATGAACTGTATAATTTCTCAGCCCTGCACTTCGCCAATCACGAGTTCCCCTCACTGAATCCACTGGAGGAGGTAATTGTGGGAAATGCTGTGTGAGCGCAGCGTGAGAGTGAATTAACTACAGGCTGATGCAGAACGCAGGCAGGTGAGGATGAGTGCTGGGACAACGGGAGCGGTTCAATTACCCAGCCGTGGAACATGCTGTTATTATCATGAACATTCAAGCATTTAATAATGACTGTGGCAATACAACAGCTAATAAAAACATGTATGACTTTATCGTGTCCATCCTCAAACCTGATTTAATACAAGTTATGATCAACACCATTAATACCAAAATTACCAAGACGGGAGAAGATATTATTTCAGCAAAACACTTGGGGCCGGGCAATAAACATTCAAATACACACTG
Source organism: Chromobotia macracanthus (assembly GCA_036877525.1). Taxonomy (NCBI): domain Eukaryota; kingdom Metazoa; phylum Chordata; class Actinopteri; order Cypriniformes; family Botiidae; genus Chromobotia; species Chromobotia macracanthus. The sequence continues at coordinate 4,950,580 of JAZGTH010000072.1, read as the reverse complement.
TTTTAAAAGTACAGCTACAAAACTTCAACATTATAAGCGCTGGCATTAGGCTAAATAAAACTAGGTCAGTAAGCAGTACACTAAACTTATTTCTAATCAGTATGCCAGTAAAAACTGCAAACCTTTTAAACTTGTAAACTATATGCACAAAAATACCAAAAAGGGATACTTCAGTTATAAGTATAAATATCTGGATGTTTATCCACCTAGGAAAGTATTCAAAATGGAAAAAGCTCAAATAATAATCAGGCTTTTACTAAATAATTCATTGTTAAGTGATTAAACAAAAGTATTTCACATTTCGTTTAACTTTTCATGCTTTTAAATCATCTAAAATGTTGACCTGATGGGACATTTAATTAATTGCTTGATTACTGTTTATATAGTGCTTATGCATATAATGAAATTCCACTGTTAAAAATGCCTCTTTACATAACAATACACATACAACTGTGTGGCTGCAGATACACAATAACATACAGCTAAAAATGTTTTGCATTGTGCCTGTACCATGTTCTCTACCTATCATGGATTTATTGTTGCTTAATAGCCGTGGCAACATTAAACAGCTCTATGCAGAGAAACCAGTGCTGTCCTTGAACACAGTGATGTCATACAAACACATAAAAACCCACTCAAGCTAATTGTTATTCAAATTCAACGTGTTTCTTAATCATGCAGTGGCCATTTAAATGTGTGTGTGCTAGTACACACTAGCACACAATGCCATGTGTCTAAGAAAGATAATTCTCTAACGCGTGAATCTTTTCAAAATCAAAGAACATTATCTCAACACAAACAACCTGAGGAATTCTCAGATACAGAGTGCCACAATATCATTTTAAAATCCATTCCAGTGTGTGTATCCAATATGCCCTGCGATTGTGCGAAAACCTCTGCTAATATAACAAACTGGGCATTTGCAAAGTCTGTGATAACACTTCTGTGCTGTATTGATCTGATCTGGGAACAGCAGATATCTTCGGTGCCGCAGTGGAGAGTCTTTAAATGGCTCACCTCCCGTAGCTCATTTATCAAATGTAATCTGTTAGTATTCCATGACATTAATCAAACCTCCGTCCCACTTTCCTGTATGAGTGCCCATGTGTTCATAAGTGTGAGGGAGTGAGAGAGAGCGAGAGAGATTGTCTAGCTGTTGATTTCACGTCTGCTCTTGATTAAGGGTGTTTATGGGAGAAAGTGTGTCTTATAATGCTTGCACGGGCCTGTATTGATTCTGTACAGAAATTTATAGCATACTGATCACACAACAGGTGAACACAAAGACATTTTACAACATCAAGTCCAGCTGGGAGGAAAATCCAGACAGTGTTCTCAGACAATGAGCTACTGTTGTTTACAAATGTGACTGTGAGTTTATACAGCTGACAGTGTGTAGATCTTACGGCCATCTGTCACAGCAGTAGTGACGGAGCTGAGCTGCTTTAAAGGGACAGTTCAGACAAACAATGAAAAATCTGTCATCATTTCCTGACCCTCGTGTTTCATCTTATTTACGTGTCTACATACGGTGTGTCTACACAAGTCACACCAGATTTAAGAGGCAGAGTAATTTGTTCTCATGAGTTCAAATTTCTCCTTATGTTTCGCTAAAGACATAAAAATTATATTTATAACAACATGAGGGTGAGACAATAGCATGTATTCTATAGTATGTGTACTGTCCCTTTAAAGTTAACCATTATCTAGTTTAGCTCAAGTGCTCCGTCCCCACGGTAACAAGCAAGACAAAGAAATGGAATCTGGAGGGTTATGTGGCTTTCACACACACACCTTTCTTATCCCCAAAGAAGAGTGTCTGTTGTGCCGGGTTTGACCACTGGAGGGAGGTGTTGTCATTATGTTCCACTCGGCAGGTCAGGTTGGCTGTCCCTCCTTCTGTCATGGTCATGTTCTGGACAATAGGGAACTGGCCCTGGGCTCCTGAAAAAGAGAGAGAGAGGCTGAGTGAGAGACAGTTACCACCACCTCAACATATGGATCTACATTTAACCTTTAGCATGAGGGCTCAACATGTTCTGCTGTTGGTGGAAGATCTCCAGAAAACCAGAGCGCATGAGAGCTATTCATGTTGAACGTGGGTGTGAAGTACAGAAGGTGATGAAAGTGACTTGCATCTTTTAACACTACAACTCATGAGTAAGTCAGGAAAAACATGATAAGGGCAGGATGGAGCTAAATTCTGGATTTGGATTTTGAATTGAATATCTGTAGTTTTTGGAAGGTAACCAGAAGATCTTAAGCAACTTTTAAGGCAGGTAAAAAGTTCTTTCTGTGGGTGTTAAAGGAACTGAGCCTCCGGGAGGAAATAAAATCAGAATAAAACCAGATTTTTACATTTTCAGCTTGCCTGTGCGGAAGTCAATGACATCATGTTGTGGGGTGTTGTGGGTGGCTGCCAGCACATTTCTGTGTGGTTGCTAGTATTTCAAATTGTTTTCTGTGGGATGCTATGGGTTGCTATAGTGCTCGGGTTGGTTCCCCACCGGACCAGATCAGAAGAACCCACCCACAGTCTCTATATTATTCAATGATGTAATGCAGCAATAAAGTACAAGAAGCTGTGGTATACTGCAAATATAGTCATGGTTCAAGGGTGTGAGGTTTTTTTTAAATATTTTAAAACAATATTAAACAAAATACATCTAAAACAGGATAGTCCCTGTCATGTAATCATTAAAAGAATGTTGCTATGCAAAATAAATAACAATCAGATATAGGTGCAATAAAGCACAACTGTTGACCAATCAGCATCCAGGATCGAACCTTCATTTCTTTTGGTGCCATATTCCTAGTTCAGATCTTATAACAGATCCTCTGCCACTGGCTTATTCTCAGTGCAAGAGAACATCCTCACCTACTACGAAAGTCCCCTAAGCAGCTAAAGACAATAAACACAGGTCAGTCACGAGTCCTCGCTCGCCAGGATCTGAGCTGAACACTGAATAAAGGTTTAGCTCAGTGAGAAATAATTCACAAACTGACATCCATCATGGCTCCCGTGTATTGGACAGGCAATAACAGATCACCTTGTGCACGGAAGGGACTCACAGGGGAACTAATGAAAAACTGTACACACACATATATAAAAGACAGCCCTGGAGAGGACATGATAGATGAATAATCTGTATTTATTTAAAGTGAAAATGCGATGACTCCAGAGGTCAGCATCTCCAGTGCTGCTGCTGCTGCCACCAGCCAATGAGAAGTGGGCTAAAATGTCAGGATATGATGTAATAGGTAAGAGAGAAGGACAACGGCACGACGGATGTGTGACGCTGTGTCCTAACCAGGCATGAAGCGGCAAGTTCTGGGTGTGAAGTCATTTGAAGTTCTCACTGAAGGAGAAACACTGTGTGAAGTGACAAAATCACAGCCAGACAGAACATATTTGATGATTAATATCTGGCTATTGATGCAGGATTTTAGACCAATGAGATTTAACTGTGGGTGGAGCTTTGTTTACTTCAAAGGGCAATGTACAATGCAATATTATTACAGAATGTTTTCTGGTAAAAAAAGACGATACATGTAAAATTTCTATACCTGCTAGAAGTCAATTTTGTCCAAGTTAAAACCTTAAGCCAACACACATATATTTAAATCCTTTGAAAACTGCATTAGGTTTCAATTTAATGCAGTCTTTAACATGGAAGAAATGTGATTAATTGCATGATCAAACAGACTGGATTTATGGTGGCATTTAATGAGAGAAACAGAGATAAATAAGGTCTTTAGTTTCATGCAACGCTACAAATTTTACATCTTTTTCTCTTTACTTCTAATTGCAGTGTGTCACAATTAGCCTGATTCAAGGGGCCGTCCTCAGACATTCTGTAGCTTTCATACTACAACCAAGAGGAGAGAAAGCGAGAAAGAGAGAGAGAGACATGCTAAGGGCCTCTCCACAGGCTCCTGACTGAAGAGCCCATCAGCCAGCTGTGGCACTTCTTTTCTATGCCTCTGGAAGGCACATCAAGCACACACACACACACACACACACACACACACACACACACACACACACACACACACACACACACACACAGTAGATATGAAGACTTTATTTAATTTCCACTCTTGTTTTTGTAACTGAGGCACCTGCATATTACACACAATTAATATGATCAGGAGGAAGCAAAGCTTAACAGTGTCATGCTAAAACGATGAAGCCTCAACCCTGCCCTTGAAAACACTAGAAAAACGCTGTAGGGAACGCGTATGTGAACCTTTTCGATAACGTGGATTTCTGCATAAAGTTGTCATACAATTTGTTACAGCAATAAACAGTCTGTTTAAATAACAAACAACAATGATTTTTTTCATGTATTTATGAACTTTGTTGTGTTGTTTGTGTGTTATATGTTTACAGGAATGTCATGGCATGGGTGCACATGTTTTCCTACAATTGTACAGCAATTGATTTGCAACAATTAAATATAGCGGTTAGTATATGATGATTTGCATGTGATAAAACAAGCTTCAGGTAACATTGCGGCAACGTTTTCCACTAAAATGTTTTTGCAATACATTCAATCAACAAGACAGTAAATGGAGTTTTTTGTTGCTCTGTGGACACCAGTTCAGCAGAGAAACCACAAGCAGTTGTGACAAAAGCTCTTGGAGAAACGGACCCCTGACAGACGGACATGAAGTCTGCTTGACCCTGGACGATAAACTCATTTCCACTCACATCTGATGGATGTTCCTTAGACCAGGATCAGACAGGTTAAGAGAGGAGGTCATTTTAATGACCCCTGATTCTGGTTTCCTACAGTTCAGGCTTTCAGGTGGAGGAAGAAAGATACAGTGAAATGGATCAGTATAACTCCAGGTAGGGAGAATATATTATTCATCTGTTTTTTGCATGAGGCATGACCTCCCAACTCCCCTCTCTAGTTCTTACTCTGTCTTTCTGCTTCCTTGATCTTTACAGTTTCATTTTTTCCTCCCTCTATTTTCTCTATAATCAGGAGAAGGGGTCATGGTCCTTTGGGAAATCAGTCAAAACGGCCCCGAAACTCTGGGTGCAAATCTGCTTCTATTTTTATGCATGTGGTTGAAAACGTGTCGGCTGAAATGTGTCAACTGAAGAAATCCACAGGAGAGTCCTATACTGTAAATTGGAGGATGAGTAAATCAGAAGTCTGGTAAATGATTGAAATGAAATAAAAATGTACTTCTGTAATAGTTCTCATACCAGAGGTCAACATCTCCAACATCCACCACAGCCGCCAGCCAATGGGAAGTCAAGGTGAATAAAAATAAAATCTACCGCACACAATGAGCATATAACAGCCAATCAGAATGTTTTTCATGTTTAACACACAGCAGAGAGATTTTGGCCAATGAGATTCCACAGTAAGTACGAATTATCTAATGTCATGCAACACAAAGTAAAATCAAGTCGCAAATTGCCTTATATATTTAAATGATATTATGTTATATTTAGTAATAGCTTGAGAACAATAGTCTGTTTTACAATTTTAAACACATGCAGCATTTTAGAAGTTGAAATTGAGAGCATTAGAACGATTCTTCATGTCCTTCATGAACAGTTACTGTCTGTAAGAGTCTGTCTGCACTGGAAACAACTGAATTGTTGGACAGCCTGTAACATTAATGCTAAAAGTAACTAAGATGTGCTTCCAGCCATTTGGAAAAGCTTCTTGTTTTGCATATTTCCTGCCATGAGCACTTTTGAAAAACAAACAACTGCTGAGAGACACCTGAAACTACCCACAATGCCTCACAGCACAATCAACAACAGCGCGGTGAAAACCTAATTGTAAAACATCCAAAAACAAAGAGCTTCAAAATGGAGTCAATACACCAGAATATGAGCTTAAAAAGTCAAACTCTGAGGTGTTAAGAAAGTAGAAGAATGAAAAAGAAGCAGTAAAACTTTACTAAAAGTTGATTTCAGCCATGTCTAACACAAATGTGCAACACCTTTTAAGCAGAAACCGTAATAACAAGGCAACAAGAATCTGAAAGGTCAAAGCAGAAAATTAAACAGATCTAATTTAAAATCTTGCAGTTTTTCCTCTGCTCACCTGGGTGAACTACATCTAATTAAATAATGAAAAATTAATGAATTCATTCACTTATTAAGTAAATAAATGGAAACTTAGATGTCAGGCTTCATTTAAAGAAAAAAGTTGGTCCCAAGATCAACTTACATCACGAATAAAAGACACTGTACAAGAGTACAGCAAAATACTGAAATAATTTGGAGAGGAAATAAATCTGATTAGTGCGGTATTCAGTACTCAGTATTAAAGTGTCTGTTTATTAATTGAAGGCCATTTAAACCGGGGAAATGTTTAGATCAATCTGCTCTCCTGACTGTAATGGAGATTTTTACACTGCTGCTGCTGAGTGACAGAAGACTGTTGTCATGTCTACTCATCTAATATCATTTTACCAGACAGAATAAGCTCTTGTATCAGCACCTTTGATGGAACTGGCACAGATTTAGGGTGAAGTTCAAGGCTAATGTGAGGATTAGAAACAAGCGGATGTACTTAAGGCAGATGTGTGTTCAGTGTATGTGTCGTGTTTGTTCAGTGACGTTGCTCTTGGGACGTGTTGTGTGTTGGTGATTTGATTAACACTGCTGTGCTGCTGTGTGGTGAGTCTGAGCCCTTTTACCTTCTCCTCGGGTCCTCTCCTGGGATCATACCTGTCTGATGTGGGCTAACATTTCTGAGTTCACTAAACCTGCCAAATGATGTGTCTCTCTCTCTCTCTCTCTCTCTCTGTATATATATATATATATGTGTGTGTGTGTGTGTATATATAGTATATTTATCTCCTCTTCCCCTCTGTTTCTCCTTTCTCTCTCTCTCTCTCTCTCTCTCTCTCTCTCTCTCTCTCTCTTGTATATATATATATATATATGTGTGTGTGTGTGTATATATAGTATATTTATCTCCTCTTCCCCTCTGTTTCTCCTTTCTCTCTCTCTCTCTCTCTCTCTCTCTCTCTCAGCTCAATGAGAAACATAAAATTAGCTCTGCTCTCTCCTAAATGTCCTCAGTGACTGTCCCACAGAGAGCAGCAGAACACACAGAGGAAAGAAACAAGGAGAGACAGAGAGAGAGAGACATGCAACTGCAATTGACACACTGACATGTGACATTTCCCAAAAAATGAAAATTCCATCATAACAGGCACTGTTTTAAATCTGTATGTGTTCTTTTGCAGCATAAGTCATCATATAATATATGTTTTTTGTCTGTTTTGGGGCTGGGGTTACTGTTTACTTTCATTGTATGGAAAAGAACAGTGTAAACATTCCTCAACATTTTCTCAGTTGAACATTACATACTGTATTACACAGGAAAATAAAGTAATTCAGGTTTTGAACAATATGAGGATGTGTCAACTATGACACAGTTACATTAATACATGTATATAATCTATGAAAACAACAGACAGGCCCTCCATATCTGCATTTGTTGTGCTAAGAAAATCCAACCAAGGAGATAAAAGCCATACAGAGTTTCATACTATACTTTAAAATATAAGTCACACAACTGACATTTACCAGCTGTTGTGTTACTTTGTAATTTCTCACACACAATCTGCTGCAGTTCAGATGAACACTTGAGATGACTCGACACATAAATGTGCTGGTGAGTGATCTTGCCGTTCAAGCCCACGTATCTCTGTAACCTTTCAATGGAGAAGCGTAACAGGATGACCTTTAGCAGGTCTGGAGGAAGTCACGCCCTTGACCTTCAGCCCTGACCACGATCACAGATTACAAGACCATCCAATTTTTCATCACAAATCAACCATCATGGATCCATGCTTAAGATAGTTGAGAAGTCTAGTGAAATCTGTCTGATAAATGTGATGCAGATGGAGAAGGATATTATTAGGACAAATTACTCCACTGTGATAAGACATAAATATAGTGCTACAGATCCTGGCTTATATTTGGACCACAAACTCTGTCACAACAGACGACTGAGTTTTGTTTAATCTTCTGCCTCTGCTGGATTCAGCCCCACCATTAGCCGGTGTTTCAGACCACATCCAAACAGCTAATTCAGGCTTGAGATCCAGCAGACAGAAACATGGCTGAAGAAACTCCATATGGGCACTGTGTCTTGTGCAGATGTCCAGGTGTTTGGCCAGTACTGCTGCCAGTCCTGAAGCACAAAACAGGACACATCCTGAAGCACTCAACTCTAGATTGCCTGAACACATTGACTAAACAAGATGCGATCTCCACTCATTCAAGTGTCGTGCGGACTGACGGATACTTACAGTGTGAAAGCAGCCGGAAGTCATTTTAAATGACAGTTTGAGGTGTTGGCAGAGTTCAAAGTCAAGCATGTGACCAGTGATGCAATATGACACTGACCAATGGGAGTGAAGAAAGAAGAGATCGTGTAACGTGGTGCCCAATTGGTTGGATACTGCAGCTGAAAAGAACCGACCAACAGCCCAGAGACTTCTGGCGACCTCCAGTGATGAAACCGCTGTGTGTGCAAATCTACTTTAGTTTTTGCACACTGTAGTTATAACCACCATCAGCTCATGAGTCAATGTAAGATTAATAACTGGTCTTCTCCTCGCTGTGATGACTCCTCCCAGTGGACACCAGTGAAAACAGAGGTGTTCATACAGGATATGTTTTTAATTCAGCACTCAGAGTTTCTCCCCAGGGCTGAGAATAATGTTTGAGGAGTTAATTAGAGCTCTGGGACATTCTGTAAAGAGATACTTCTGAACAGAAAAAGATGAAAGATATATAACACAGATGAGAAACTACCAGTGGTCCCCGGCTGATTTTAATACAGCCTGAAAGTGCAGCGCCCTCCTCGTTAACCCACACTGGATTATTGCTCTTAAAATGCCCTTATGCTTGTGCATTCTGCAGTTTGGTAAAGTCTTATCATAATCGCTCATCAGTGTGGATTCTGCTGGAGAAAATACAGTGAGTGTTTCCACACTGATGAGATATGAACAAACACAACTAAACTTAATTTATTTAATTCTGGATGCTCTGTACCTACAGCCAAAAACATGTTTCATAACCATGAAGGAAATTTTGAAGTAATTTCAGTCACATTTTTATGCATTAGGTAGAGATACAGTACACCCTGACCAATTATGAAAGCTAAGCTGAAAAAGTGTGTTAAAAGAACTTAAAAGAACAGTTATGAAAAGTATGTTTAATTACATAAACACTGGAAGTGAGCTATGAGAAAATAAAACATGCGGAAATGGAAAAAGTGCAGAATATGCTCTGTATAATAGGTGGCACTGTAATAATGTACTTTTTCTTAAAGGAGTCACCAAATTGTACTACAAACAGAGGGCCAAACAGATAGTCCCGCCCTCTTAACTCATTACTTAGGTTGAGCCAGTGCTGTTGTGTTGCTTGCTTACACCTGCAGTTGTCTCTGCATTTTAACCTGGGATAGCATAAAGTGTTTTAACATTTAAAGCTTTTTTGTAAATACATCATTAAATGACACACATCACCTTTACCAGTCATAGCACAAACTGAAAAAAGTCTAATGTAGCTGTGAATAAAAGCGATTAAACACAGAAATGCTGAATACCGAAACCCTCACACAAGACAATGTAATTTCTGATTTAGAGAAATCCAATCAATTAGCAAACAACAAACGAACATGCCTCCGCGGCTCCACTTTCGTTTGCACAATTAGACCAGTGTGCAGCTGCTTCAGCCATTGTAAACAAACGTCCCAATCACAGTTCCTTAATTGTAGCGAGTCTTTTTTTCTGTCATTTTAATGCTGTAATTTACTACGACAAAAGGTTACAGAACCAATGCCTCTGTCTGGATCATGTTTGCCCATGAAAGTTGACAAAAACAACTCTCCTGCTCACATAGCACGAACGCCCCCGCACACACCTAGGCGAGGTTGTGCACGAGCAGGGAAGTGCCCCTGGCAGGCAGATGGCACAGGTAGAATTGCCACTGAGGTGAGCGTGTGTATAGTAGAGATGGTGAATTATTCATGAGGAGAGCAGGTGGTTTGGAGAACTCTGTCGCTGATAGAGTCGCGTTCGTTCTGTACACACAGGCCTCATTTCATCTACCTGAGTACAAATATTTGCAGGTGATAGTTTTTCCTCCTCAAAAATCAGGCGAGCCTCCGGGAGAGCAAACAAATGTCACAATCAGATCTACTGCAGAAGAAAAATTTTTGTTTTTTGCAATAATAAATACTTACCAATCAGCTAGCTATTGTGAAGTTGAAAGCAGTTGTTGGAGAACAGAATGACTGTGTGTGTGTGTCAGAAAGTGTTTGTGGGTAATCAAAGATATCTCACTTCCCTGTGGCTTACCAAGTCATACATAACCTCAGTGAGCTTCCCCTTGTAAATATTTCACCGGCTCTCTCTAAACCACTTAGGCGAAAGCGTCTCTTAAATTTAACGTCTAACAATGTGGCGAACAGCAGCTGTGAAATTATACAGCCATGGTCTGAAGGATGTGCTGTCACCATAAAGTTTAAAAAAAAGGGCTATAAACAACAGAGCAGCTCTGCATACAGTAAACAGCTATGATAGAACACTTCGCTTTGTGCTCCGGCATAATGCAAACCAAATCTCTGTGACTAAGGTGAGTCCCTAAATCTGGCGTTTTATTTATTTATTTTTGTTTGCAGTGTTTGCAATGCAATGTTTATTGGCCAATATTTTTTAAAAGCTGCAGTGTAAATGCAGCTCCAGGGTAATAGCTAAACAATATACTCATAGCTAAACAATTTTATTTGACTGATAGCCAGACCAGAATCAGATTTGTACTTTGTGACTTTTGTACAGTATATTACAAATCCAACACAGGAAGATGTAGCTCTGAACTTCAGTGCAGAAAAAAACGAATAAAAACAGTGAGTTGAGCTTTCCATGCAAAATGTGCCATGAAGGTGTTTTGAATGGCTGCCAAGACTTGCTAAGACATTATGAGTGTTTTTTAACATGTTGCTAAGCAGTTGCTAGGGCATTCTTCTTTTATCTCACTGGCCACAAGTCAAAAGTGCCCACCCCCCCAGGTCTCTATAATATTTTAGTCCATAGATACAGCCCCGGTTCTGAATAACATGTCTTAGCAAGCGTCATAGAAATAAGTTCATATTACATCCATTCTCTCATTTTTGTAGAGAAACGACACATGAAAATCTGACATATAACTGAAGAATATTGTATATTATAATATAATCTATATATATATATATTATAATATAATATCTCAACAGGTGGAGTACTGCACAAGGAATTCCAATGTGTAGCTTCAATGCACCATAAGTTGCTTTGGATTGAAGCATCAGACAAAACGCATAATGCTAAAATGTCATTATTATGTGTCAATTTAATTTTTACATTACAATCAGCCTCTACGTCTCACTATAAGCCTCTACATGCTACGAAGCTCCATGCAGCACTGCTCAGAAGTTTTACTGTTAGCTTGCAAAGATGAAATAAAGGCAGGAAAGATGACACAGGAAGTAAAGCAAAGGTAGGCAGGGAGTGGATTGAGGAGGGCTGGGGTAGAGACAAAGACAAGGGCAGTAAATAGCAAAAATAATGGTCTGAACCCCCGGTGTGTGTGGAGGAACAGAGAGTGGTACTGCCTGCCTGCCTCAGAGCAGTGATAAGACAGCTATCTCAGCTCAGCTTATTGGGAACTGTGTCTGCCCATTTATCAAGCAGCAGGGAAGATGGAGGATCCAACTCACCTCGCGCTTTGTTTTTCGTGGCCGCCACTGGAATCGCAAAGCATTATGGGAGTCGGAGGGAAGGGAGGGGGGGTGTGGAGAGGATGGAGGGGAGGAGGACAAGGAGGGTGAGAAAGACAGGATTGGAGGGAGAGAAAGAGAAGAAGATTAGGAGAAAGCATTTGATTAGAACACACCTGTTTCAAAATGCTGCAAAATGTGTGAGTGCACACGGACCTAAATCATATCCGTGTGGTACGCAACAATGTGGCACTTGAAAGCAAAAAACGTTTGAGAGCGCTTATCATTTGTAAACACTATTCACTACAGGGGTTCACAATACACTGGTGATAAAATTGCAGCGCACAGACAGGCAGGCCAATGCCTCTCCAAATACCACACAAATAGCTTTGATGATGAATATTGCTGCATAAGAGCATATTGACAACTTCCTGAAACACTTATATGTGATTCAAGGCCTCTGTTGTAATGAAACCCTATTTCAGCACTGATCAGTTCTCACCTCGGCAAAATGCAGAACAAATCTGCGTGTGTGTGTCACAGCTGCAGTATCTCTGCTTCCCTCAGTTTCGTTTTGCTTTAATAGTGTGAACAGTATCAAAGGTGATGTGTTGTAAATCACACTTGCATGCAAAAAAGAAAATACACAAATATGCAAAGAACTATATAAGAAAGTGTCAGCACAAAATGAATGTACACAAATGTACATCTGCTTGCTGGCTGTAAACAAACAAAATAAGGAGAAGCATAACTAAGATCTCCATTAGTCTCCTGAGCTATAAAAGAGCAAGTTTTGAGCTCTAACATTTTTCTTCTAGTTGGGGGCAGCTGTGACCCTCTGTTATGTTATTGCTTTGTGAATGACTATTGATCTGAGAGCTTTTCTGCTACAGACTCACAATTAGCAAGACACAACAAGCTGTCTGTGCCCGCTGAACGCCTCGACAAACAAACAGTCCTGATCCTGTCCATTTTTGACATGTTTTTGCACCGAAAACATCCACTTTAACAAAGCTTTCCATTTATAAGTAATTAAAGCACTGGCTAATTATTGTATACACCATAATACAATTATACAATATTATAGACTGAAACTGTGGTGAATGAGGTAAATGGCCCTAAATGTTTCAAATAAGAGGCACAATGACAAAAGAACTGACAGTGTGTTTCTATACATTGTGGATTGTTCTATATGCTTGAAACACTGACACATTCTAATGGGGTTACAGGATTATTCAGATCATTGTTGCAATCAGCAGACACACACACATTCTGTGAAACTGGACTGGCACAGTTTAAAGTCAAAGAAGTAATACACGCAAACTGT